>PVJL010004366.1:0-55000 GCA_004026885.1 Lyroderma lyra
TTGATCATGATGTATGATCTTTTTGATGCATTGTTGTATTCTGTTTGCTAATATTTTGTTCAGGATTTTTGCATCTGTGTTCATCAGAGATATTGGTCTATAGTTTTCTTTTTTTGTGTTGTCTTTGCCAGGCTTTGGTATTAGAGTAATGTTGGCCTCATAGAATGAGTTAGGAAGTATTGCTTCCTCTTCAATTTTTGGAAAGAGTCTCAGGAGGATAGGTGTTAATTCTTTTTTAAATGTTTGGTAGAACTCATTGGTGAAACCATCTGGTCCAGGGCTTTGGCCTCATTTCAATCTCGTTGCTATTGATTGGTCTGTTTAGATTAATCAGTTCTTCTTGATTCAGTCTAGGTAGGCTATAAGTTTCTAGAAACTTGTCTGTTTCTTCTAGATTGTTAAATTTAGTGTCATAAAGTCCTTCATAATATTTTCTTATAATCCTCTCATTTTGGATATTTGTGTCCTTTCCTTTCGTCCTTTGATTAGTCTAGCCAGGGGTTTGTCAATTTTGTTGACTTTCTCAAAGAACCAGCTCTTCGTAATATTGATTTTTTCTATTGTCCTTCTGTCCTCTAATTTGTTTAGCTGTGCTTTAATTTTTATTATTTCTTTCCTTCTGTTGACTTTGGGTTTTGTTTGCTCTTCTTTTTCTAGTACTTTAAGATGGGATGCTAAGATGTTTGCTTGTGATTTCTCTTGTTTCTTAAGATAGGCCTGTAGTGACACAAATTTCCCTCTTATTACTGCTTTCACTGTGTCCCAATAATTCTGATATGTTATATTTTCATTGTTATTAGTTTCTATACATTTTTAATGTTTTCTTTTATTTATTCTTTTATCCAGTCATGTTTTAATAAGATGTTGTTTATTTCCATGTATATGTGGTTTTTTGTGCTTTCCTTTTGCAGTTAATCTCCAATATCAAAGTTTTGTGGTCTGTGAATACAGTTTCGATCTTGAATTTGCTGAGGCTAATTTTGTGTATGTGGTCTATCCTTGAGAATGTTACATGTGCCCTAGAAAAGAAGGAATAGTTTCTTTTTGCTGGATGAAGTGTCCTGTAAATGTCAATTATGTCCACTTGCTGTAATGTGTCATTTAGAGCTGATAGTTCCTTATTTATTTTCTGTTTGCATGATCTGTCCATGGCTGTTAGCGGGGTGTTTAAGTCTCCCACAATGATTGTGTGTTCGTCAGTTTCTCCTTTCAAATCTGTTAGTAGTTTCTTTGTATATTTTGGTGCATCCTGGTTGGGAGCCTATATATCAATTAGTGTCAAATCTTGTTGTTGCATTGTGCCTTTTATCATTATGTAATGTCCATCTTTGTCTCTTACTATCTTCTTTAGCCTGAAGTTTATTTCATCAGATATCAGTATGGCAACTCTTACTTTTCTCTGGTTCCCATTTGTTTAGAGTATTGTTTCCCATTCTTTCACTCTGAGTCTGTGTTTGTCCTTATGGCTGAGGTGTGTTTCTTGGAGACCGCATATGGACGGTTTTGTTTTTAAATCCAGTCTGCTACTCTGTGTCTTTTTATTGTTGAGTTCAGTCCATTAACATTTAGAGTATGAGGATTTCCTGTGGCCATTACTTATTTGTTTGTTTGTTTTTGTTTTATTTTTGTTTCTTTCTTGTTGCCTCAACTTTATTCCATTTTTCCTGATGATTTGTTTCAGGTTGAAGAGCCTCCTTCAGTATTTCTTGTCGTGCTGGCCTTGTGCTGGTGAATTCCCTTAGCTTCTGTGTGTCTGAGAAGGTCTTTATTCCACCTTCATATCTGAAAGATAATTTTGTTGGATAATTTATTCTTGGCTGGAAGTTTCTCTCTTTTAAAGTTTTGAATATTGGATTTCACTCCCTCCTGGCTTGTAGCGTTTCTGTTGAGAAGTCTGATGCCAGCCTGAGGGGTTTTCCTCTAAAGGTTATAATTCTTTTTTCCCTGGCTGCCTTGAGAATTGTCTCTTTGTCTTTAATTTTGGACATCTTTAGTACCATGTGTCTTGGAGAAGATCTGCTAGGGTCCCGGTATCTAGGGGACCTGTTTTCTTCTTGAACTTGGGGTTCTAGATCTTTCCATAGGTTTGGAAGGCTTTCATCTACTATTTGTTTGAGTATATTCCCTGTAGAGTGCTCTGCTCCTTCTTCCAATCCTATTATCCTGATGTTGTTTTATCTCATGGAGTCAGATAGTTCTTGCAGAGTTCTTCCAATCCTTTTGGTTCTGTATTTCCTCTCTTCCTCTTTCTGAGATGTTTCCATGTTCTGATCTTCAATACCACTAATTCTTTTCTCCACCTGGTTGGCCCTATTTCCTATGGCAATTTTTTCGTTTCTTACTTTTATTGTATTAGTTATCTCTTGAATTTCCATCTTGATCTTCCTTATGTTTTTGAATTTCTTTGTTAAATTGTTTCTTTTGTTCATGGATTTCCTTTCTTATGTTGTTCATTGCAGCTATGGAGTTCTGCCAGTATGTTTTCATTTCTCTCAGATCCTTTAGAATGACTACTTTAAATTCTCTGTCCCTTAGTTCAGAAACCTCAAAATCTAAAAAGCTGTCTTCTGGATAAATTTCATGTTCTTTCTGAGCAGTTTTAGTTTTTAAGGAATTCATCCTGTCTGCTGGGTTCTTCCTCTTTGAATGAGGGTGTTATGCTCAGCAGAGCCCAGGAACCCGGATTAGTACTTTTGTGGTGTCTTGCTGTAGGGCAGAGACTAGGTGGTTCTGGGGGCCAAGCTTTAAGAGGGGGTATTGTTTATTTCTTATTTCTGGTCTCCTGCCACATTTGTGAGGCAGTGCTCATCTATCTGGGGTCACTCCACTTCCTGCAGTTAGTTAGTTGGTTGGGGAAGCTGTAAGAGAGGGGAGAGGCCAACAAAAAGCACGCTGGGACAGCTTCACCTCCTGCCCTATGCTGGGGAAGCTGGGTGATGCGGGTCGAGGCTGCTCTTGCTGGCTGTGGCAAATCTATCAAATCTGCCTTTCTTCCCAGGCCTGCTCCAGCAACCAGTCATTGGAGAAGTGTCTGCAGGCTGGCACTGCTTGTAGGCCCCAGGGGTGTGCCTGTAGATGCACGCACCACTATTCCAAAGCTTTGGGCCTGATCTCAGGCAGTATGAAGGCAGCCAACTCACCTCCATAGTGGACCAGGAACAGGAACCGCGGCCCTGCATAGGAGCCCTGCATGCTTGTGCTGTGGGTCGTGAGGTCGCCAGGAGCTGAGGTGCTGTCTCTGGGGACCCACCTCAGCTTGCTGTTGTTCAGAGTCCTTGTTCAGCCCTCTTGTTACTCAAAAGCTTCAGAGGCTGGCTCCCAAGCTCTCTCCCCAACACACTGCTCTAAGGCCCGGCTCCCCCATGGTCTCCCACCATTCTGCCACTTTTCTGGCTTGTACTCTTGTCACCTCTTGGCCTCCCCACTCCCATGCACTGTGCTGCTCCCAGATAGTCAGCAGTGATCAGGTCCTGTGGTGATCCATCTCTGCTTCCTCCCGTCTCCCGCTCATCTGCTTCTCTCCAACCTTTAGGCATTTACTTGCAATATGTGGATTTCTCAGCTGTCATTGTCTGTGTCCCTCAGGGTTCTCTTTCTTGGCTCTTGGATGGTCATTCAATTGTGTTTTCTGCAAGAGGCTTTAGGGACCTCCTCTCTGGTACCATCTTTCCCTCCCTCCCTTACATGTTTTGTTTTGTTTGTTTTTTTCCTTTTTGGTATGTGGGTAGCTCCCTGACTGGGAATTGAACCCAGGCCGCAGTGCTGACAGTGCCAGCGCTGAAGCCTTAAGCCACTACACCATCAGGGAACTCCCACATGTTTTTTTTAAACAAAATATTTTGTGATTTTTTTAAAGCAAAATTGAGTTTTACTGCAAATATTTTGATGAAACAGGGAAAATTCATTGCAAACAAAAAGACATATACTGAATATTTATTAAGTGGTAATCATAAAACAAGGCCAATGTACAAATAAAGACAGCATAACTAAAATCCACAGTTAAGTATTTGAAATTTGCTTGCTCATTTATAACATCTTTTTGCATTTTGCTGTGAATGTAGTCAAGTATTTTTAATCTGTCCTCCTCTACTTTTCTCTAAACCAAATCCTTTATTCTTTGAATCCCTAAGTACGTACACACAGCTCCCATAATCAAAACATTGATGGATAAGGACACAGATTAATATAAACCATTTGGTACTTTTCTTGTCATTTACCATTGACATATAATGTTATTTCAGATTGAGTAATTTCTTGAGAGAGAACAAAAAACCATGTTTTCTCTCAAGACATGGCAAATCTATTTTAGACTAAACTAATCTTCAACCTGATAAAATAAGATTAGAACTAACCAATATATCCTTAGAAGCTTATAGAACTGAAAAGTCTTTGAAATTTAAGTATAAACAAAACCATGCTACTTTCCAAAGCAAGTGTGAGCAGAATGCGAATTCTCCTGTTAATTACAAACCTGTCTGGATCATAGAACAAAATTGAAATTTTCATAAACTAATGGTTAAACCAGTATCTTGATTTATATCACCATGTATATTTTTTATCAGTTTTAGGGGGATAGATTTTTAATTTTATATAATTTCAATATTACATAAAAGTTTCAAAAGTAGTACAATTAACTCCTGCATACACTTTGCTCAGATTTGACTTTTTTTTTCTTGTTCCCTCTCTCTATCCCTCCCCCACCATCCCTCCCACTCTTACCCTTTCTCCTCTTTCTCCATCTGTTTCTCTCTCTTTGAACCATTTCATTTATATGAGGTCAGAGAATTAATTTTGCAAACTCATCTTAGAGAAAGTGCTATTAATACATACCTCATTGTTGAACATCACTGCTATCACCTTTGAAGTACTCCCCTTGGGAAGCTATGCACCCATGCCAGCACCTAGTCTACCCTTCAAAGCAGTTTTGGAATTCTTTTTCTGGAATGGCTATCAGAGCTGTTGTCATACCAAAAATCTGACAATTAAGTTCATGAACTTGTTATGGTGCACTTACGTTGACAGCACTTGCCAAGGTCATGACACCTTATGGAGTTGTTTGTACAGTGCTGTCACCTTCAGAGGTGATCTTGGTGATGATACTCAGCAATGAGGTATGTAGCACTTTTTCTAGAATGAGTTCATGAAATTAATTGCCCCTCATAAGTTGGAGACTTCAATTTTCCTATTACAAATTTAATATGAAGGAAATATGCCTGGTGAATAGAAATTTTATAGGAATGAATACCTTTATCACTAAATAATTCAGTATGTGTTTACTAAAAAATGAAGCTGGGGGCATTCTCTTAGATAACCCCCATATAGTAAATTTACTATGGATATAGTGTTATCTAATTCAGTCACCATTTAAGTTTCACTAATTATCGCTATAATATCTTTTATGACTTACTTTCCCAGTCCAGAATCTAAAAATTGACAAACTAACATCATTTGTTTGTGAAAAACCATTAGCATAATTCAACTAATTAGTTGTAACAAAATAAAATATGGCAAAGAATTTGACAGATTGGTATTTTCAAGACAACAACTTAAATCAGTTTATTAGGAATCGATAGAGTTTATTTAGTACTTGTTTTGTCAAAGCATTGTTTTATGGGGAAAATAAAAATCAATGAATATTTTATAGTAAGAAAAGGTAAATCATTGGTTAGGTATAAAATCTACAGATTTATTTACAGTTTCCAAATAGTCATACAGCTTGTATTTTCTAGGGTGATTGAAATTATCAAGGGAAAAAAGATGTAATTTTATACAAAGAAAATTTTAACCTATCAAGTATGATTATTCTAAATATCTTTTCAGTTCATAATAGCCCCTTTACCTCTGTTTTTTGTTATTATTACTAATATCATTACTATTATTAATATTATTATTATTTTGCAAATATATTTAATGGTGATTAATATAGCTCAGGTTTTAAAAATCAGTGAAGTCATAAAGAAAATACACTGTTTTTTTCTATTTGTTTTTTATTTAAAGGACTCCTGCTTGATATTTTAGGTAAGGGTTTAGTTCTGTCACATATAATAGGGAAGACTTAAAGAATGAAAAAGATTAAAAGAAGGGTTTGCACTTATAATCAGTGATGTGCAAATGAAATTTTCAAGCCAAATTATTATAAATAAAAGACCTTCTCTTATTAAGAAAATCTTATATGTGTCTATGATCCTGATACTAGATAGTGTTCATCTATAGCAAAATTTCTCTGCCAAGATAATAAAATGGAAGTATCAGTATGGTTGTTTGAGGAATTAAGCATAAAATATTTAAATCTGTGCATGAACCAAAGTAAGCATTTAGTAATCTTTAAATTATTATTGTTGTTATTGTTGTTCCAAATCATAATTCTTCCAAGCAAACAAGAGTGGGTTGATGTGTCAGAGTAGTAAAATGAAACTTGTCTCTTGCACTCATTCACTCAACACTCAACAAGTCTTTATTAAAACTGCAGCATGCTAGGAACTGCCCTGAAAAATGCCTAAGGTGCAGACACTGCTCAGAATTTACTCATTATCCAGTGGGAATAACTACCAAGTGTAAACATACTTTAATTTAGTAAGAGATTTAACAGAGGCACTAGGTGCCAATATATGGCCTGGATCTCTGTATATGTATTAAAAATGTTATGGAGTATCAAGAGAAAAGATTGATTCTTGGGTTTTCTAACCAAACACTGCATGACTATTGACTACTTAAGACTTGAAAATTCTTTCAAATCAGGACAGGATTCTGAAAGTTCTTTTAAAATTTTCTGATCTTATCAAAATATAGTTTTGTTTTGTTTTTTAAGTAGTATTATTGAGGCATTAGAAATATAATAAACTGTATATATCTAAAATGTATACTGTGATAAATTTTGACATATGTATATGTGTTTTTGAATCCACCACCACAATAAAGACAATGAACATATCTAGTCTTCTAAAAGTCACCAACTGATTCTTTGTCATCTTTCTTCCTGTCTCTTTCCACCTCTCTTCCCCAGATAAACAATAATGGACTTTCTTTTACTGTAGATTAGTTTGAATTTTCTAGAATTTAATGTAAAGGGAATTCTACTTTATGTATTAATACTTATTTTTGTCTGACTTCTTTCACTCAAAATAATTTAAACCTATGTAATCTTTGCTAACAGATATCACCCCAATACGTCTAACAATAAAAATAAATTAAAAAAGAAAGAATAATTTAAAGTTTATGTATGTTGTTTCATTTATTTTATTGCAGAGCACTAGTCTATTATATAGATAAACCACAATTTGTTTATTCATTTGCCTATTAATGATGAATTTTATTTTTTGGTTATTACAAATAAAGCTTGTAAGAAAATTGGTAAACAAGTCTTTGCATAATTTTATGCTTTCCTCTAAGTAAATACCTAGGGGTATAAAGCCTAGGTCATACAGTTGGATTATGTTTAAGTTTTTACAATGCTTTCAAACTGCTTTTTGAAGTAGAAATACCATTTTAAATCCCATCCAGGAATGTATACAAGTTGAATTTTTTCCACATCTCACCAACACCTAGTATGATCAATATTTTTTATTGTAGCTATTTTAATAGGCATGTAGTAATAGTTCATCATGGTACGAATTTGCATTTCCCTAATGACTAATGATGTTGGCCATCATTTCTTGTACTTATTTTTTATCTATATATATTCTTTGATGAAATTTTACTCAAATATATTGCCCATTATTTAAATTGAACTGGTTGCTTTCTTTTTGTAGAGTTTTGATTACTCTTTTTATATTCTAGACAGCAGTTGTCTATCAATCAAGTAATTTGCAAATATTTTCTTCCACCCAGTGATTTGCCTTTACATGTATAAATGGTGTCTGTTAAAGAGCCAGAGTTCTTGATTTTAATGATCTTTTTTTCTGTATAGATTTTGCTTTTGGTGCCATACCTAAGAAAACATTGTCTAACCTGTCAAAATTATGAAGACTTTTTTTAGTTTTCTTCTACAAGTTTTATAGTTTTAGGCTTTCAATTTACATTTATGATCTATCTTTGAGTTAATAATTCTACATAGTGTTAGGTGTGGATCAATATGTTTTTGCATATCAATATCCAATTGCACCAATACCATTCGTTGAAAAGTCTATTCTTTATCCAATGAATTAACTTAGCATCTTTGTCAAAGATTAATTGACCATATATGTGTAGGTCTTTTCTGAACTTTCTATTAATATTCTACCCATTTATCTATTTGTCTATCTCTACATCAATACCAGCAGGTCTTAATTACTGTATATTTATACTAAATGTTAAAGCCAGGTGGCATAAGTCCTCTAAATTCACACTTCTATTTTAAATTGCCTTTACTATTCTATGTTCTTTGCATTTAAATTTATAATCAATTTATCAATTTCTATATGAAAGCCTGCTGGCATCTAGACTAGTTTGGGTTGCATCTATTATTAATTTAAGAAAAATTAACATCTTAATTAATGTTGAATCTTCAATCCAGTAACACTGTATATCTCTCTACTTGCTTAGATCTTTAGTTTTATTTCTGCCATGCTACCTCATTTTCAGTATATGAGCTTTGTGCATATTTTGTCAGATTCCTAACCACTTTATATTTTTGGTGCTGTTGCAAATAACATTATTTTAAAATTTAATTTTTGATTCCTCATTTTTAGTAATAGAAATAGAATTAATTTTTGTAAATTGATCTTGTATTCTGTAATCTTGGTAAACTCATTTATTAGTACTAGTATCATTTTTTTTGGAGATTCTATCAGATTTTTTACATAAATGACTATAACATCTGTGGATAAAGACAATTTTACTTCTTTCTTTTCAATCCAAATAGGTTTTATTTTGTTATCTTGCCTTATTGTTCTGACTAGTACCTCTAATACAATTTTAATAGAACCAAGTAAGAGTAGCTATCCTTGCATTATTGTTATTATTATTAATAAATATCAATATTTTGGGAACATTCACCTTTTTATGATGTTAGCTGTAGATTTTTTATAGCTGAAATTAATCAGATTGAGGAAGCATCATTTTATTTTAGTTTGTTGAAATATTTATGTATTACTACAAATATTCTTTTGCTTTATTAATAGAACATAATTAAATTACACAAAAACAGTTTTATTGTTATTTTTAAGCTTTCTCAGGCAATTTCAGAACAGAGTTAATTTTAAGAGAGTTAATATTAGCGTACTTCTGAGGGAGAACTCTTCTAAACACTTTACCCAATACCCTGTAGATAATATGGTTTTTCTATTCTGCCTAGAAGAAATAGTAATGGTTCTCAGCCTTGTGAAAGCTTGGCTGAGAAAATCCCTATACTCTGGTTTTTCTTTTCATTTCTGCTCACATGGCTGTGCTGATTAAGACTCTGCTGAAAACTTGGTGAATGTGTGCAGCTCTGCTCTCTCAGGGAGTCTGTCCTCATGCTCTGGCCTCCTTTGCCTCCTCATGCTCTCAGCGTTGTCTCCTCCCCAGAGATACTGCCAAGCTTTATTTTGGGTCTTCTTTCCTGTGCTGCAGCCTAGAAACTGTTTCCAATCAGTAAGGTGGAGCAATTACAGTGTTAACATTCAATTACCATCTCTCAGGACTGCCTGATGCTCAAATTTTGAAAACAGTTTTTTCATGTATTTCTTTTCGGTTTTTAAAAATTGTTTCAGGCAAGAAGTTAAAACTAGTCCTGGGTTTTCCATCTTGGCTGGAAGCAGAACAAAATGTAAAGGTTTAAACATCATTTTAAAAATCTACAGTAGATTGATTTAAACCTACATCGAGTGAGGAATATATTACAGGGACATTGATCAAGGAGGGGATGTCTTTATGTTAGCTTCAGAATCTTTTTATTTCATTTTGTATTTCTGGCTCTCTCTCTCTCTCTCTCTCTGTCTCTCCCCTCCTCTCCCTCCCCCTCCCCTCCCCCTCCTTCCCTCCCTCCCTCCCTCCCTCTCTGTCTCTGCTATCACTATATGGTAAACAGAGGGGAGGTATTACATGCATAACAAACAGAGACTGTTTTATAAGTAAAGGAGGATTCAATAAATTGAACTAGTATTAGAAAATGTTGACTTTAATCAGGAATTGCATCTAATTCTTTTCCTATACCTATATTTCTCAGAAAACTGGTGAAAAATAAGTTAAAATTGTGCCAAACCTTGAAACCCCAGGGAACCTGGACAGTTTTTGATTAATGGCTCCATCACCCACTGCCAGCCAGGATTCTACAGACATTAATTTTAGCAGGAACAGCTGGTTTAGGAATACAGGTGCAGGCTGTTCCTGCCACATGACTTACCTGTGATGTATTAATAAAAGAGTGATGGTTTAACTCTTTCAAATATTATCAAAAAGTGATCAATGCTTTCTTGAAAGAGAAAAGATGAATGGGCCATAATTTCATTTGGGTTATTTTTCATATCTTGTTTTACCTCAGACTCCTCATATCTTCAAGGAGACCCTTATCTTGCTTGATGAAAAAAAAAAAAAGGACAGACAGTTAAAATGAATATAGTAGAAAGTAGTCATATTTTCAAACAGAGAAGACTGTTGTGTCCAGCACAACACGGGTGGTGGGAACACAGGAAGGGTGACACAAAGTTATGACACACAGTAGCCAGAAGTATATTACACGTGGGGCCAAGGGGCCCCAGCCTCCTGGGCTGGGCACCTTGAATTGGGCCAACACATGGCTTTTATTGGACAGAATGAGGAAGTGAAGCTTGTATGGGGAAGCAAAAGCTTTCCTCTTTCCAAGGTCTGTGATTATCATGCCTACTGCTGTTCCTGAAAGTCCCCATTGTGTTCTAGCACATATTGTGCCATTATGCATATACATAGCCCCAAGGAATGGAGTCATTGTTATTACAAAGACATCCATCAGGGGAACTGGCCCATGTCGTACCATGGATCTCAGTGTGAGCTGTACGTGGGAAGCAAGGCAGCCAGGGGGCAAGGGATTAACCTCAGAGAGGGTGAGGGGCTGTCTCCTGATGGCCTCTATGCGACTGTTCCTGTCTTAGGTTGTTCCTGCCTTGAGGGATCTTAACTGTCATTGACTAATCAGCCATCCTCCGGGGCTGTACAGGGTGACGTGAGGCGTATGAGTGAGGGAGGAACAGTATCCCTGAGAGAGGGTCAGTTCTGTCTCCTAGATATTCTATGTCCTGGTGGCCTCCACACTTAGCTCCTGCCTTAGGATGGCATGGGGAATGCGTGGGGTGGGGTGGGGGTGGGGGTACAGACAGGTCAGCACCTGTAAGGCAACAAGACTCAAATTAGTGACTATTGCTAATTATTTAGGAATAAGAGCAAAAATATTTATCTGTGTGAAGTGCAAATAACTTTTCACTTTGATTTTTAATAGAAAACATCAGTTTATATTTTTCAAGCTAAGAACTCAATTCCCTTTGAGATACCATCTTCATTAATGATGTAAACATTTATTTTTCATCATCATCATTTACTTAGGTCACTTACTTTTGATAGCCCAGTAAGGGAGTGAAACAGGAGAGATTATGTGTTCATAAATACATCCAGTCTTAATTATTAAGGCATCGAATATGCTAAAAAATAAGAAAAACACAGTTTAAAAAATAAGTACTAGATAGGAGCTTTATATTCATATTTTTATAAAGATGTTGTGGTGAGAATCATGAAGGTTTGACAGCAAATGTGAGGCAGGAGGAGACATGCCATTTCCGGCAGCAGTGTGTAGAAGAAAACACGAAACCAACGGAGCTCTTACACTCAGATTCAATTCCCGCAGCTCTGTTGTTTACTACATAGTTGTTGTGTAATTATTTAACTTTTAAAATCCTTATGATTTGCATCTAATCTACAGTCATTTTGAGGAATAATGAAGGAATATGTGTACAGTATTAGTTAAATAGTTTTCACCTCACAAATATTAGTCACCTTTGTTTTTTCATTACAAATTCAAAGTGGTAGGGGTAAAATGCCTTACTTTCTATTAATGTCATCAAGACATATGAGGGCTGTCCGGAAAGTATCCAGCCCCATACTATGAAAAACAGAGGCTTTAATGGCTGGATATTTTCCAGACAGCCCTTGTATATTCTTACAATGGATTTTTTCTATTTTATTATAGTCCATGACATATTTTCCCATATCATAATAAACACATTTATGTTCACATGTAATAAAGTGTTTTTATTGGAGTCATAATGTTCTGAAATCAGGACTGACTCAGAATCTAAGGGGAGTAATAAACATGAGTGAAAATGCATGATCTTTAGACTCCCAAGAGTATATTCCAATCCCGGTCCATCATTTTCTAGCTCAGCGGACGTTCTTCAAATGATGCAGGCTGCAGTGGCTTAGTAATATTAATGATTTGCAGTCAGGGAAATGTTAAGTAGTATATGTATTTCTACTGTAAAGAAATTACTTTCTCTAAGTTTTGTTGTTAGAGATGATACATTAGGTAATGTGTGTCAGTAGTACTTCAACAGAAATTGATTTTGTGAAGTTAACTTCTTATTATTTCAATATAGGCTAGAAAAGTGATTTACATAGCTTCTAACTTAAAGATCCAATTCATAAATAGTTTGTGTTGACCATGAAAAATTGTTTTCTTAAAATATTTTATAGTTTTTATTAATATGGAAATAAAATGTCTATAGAAACTTAGATGCTGGCATGGTAACAGAGATTTGAACAGGTATAACTCTTCAGAGAGAAGGCCTTTTTCTTTCTCCTTGTTTGTAAATAAAGCTTTGTTGTTACTTGAAACCTTTCTTTCCCCCATAGGAAAAGCTAAACTTAATCAGTACATTAGATCGAGAATAGAAAAAGAGAGGTTTCCAAGAGACCTCTCTGGGATAGCACATAAGGTTAATTTATCTTCAGCCCTTCCCAACTAAAGGTACCTGCAGGCCTACACCTGTAGACACCTGCTAGCTGAGACAGAAATAAGTCAGCCTGTGGAGAACAGCATCTCGTTCCTGTTTACTACAGGCTTACCTTGTTTTTATTTCATTCCAGTGCCTATGTCCTTGAACTATTTCTTGTGTTGCTTCTCCTATGTCCTAAGAATATGTAAACAAGGACCAAATGTTAAAAGATCACTGAAAAGTACCCTGTAACCTCTCATCCCAAGTGGATAGAATTTTCTTAGTCATGCTGAAAACAGAGAGTCTAACAGGGTGACTCACCTTCTTAACTCTTAAGCCACAGGGTTAGATAGTAATGGTAAACATGCTGATGAGAAGCTCTAGGGATCGGCCACTTGTTACTGTTTTTGGCTAATGATGAAAAAATTGCTACTATTTGGAAACAGAAGTGGTACGTACCAAAGTTTCGTAAGTACAGTTTTCAAATGTGGCTTGAGCTCAGTGGCTTATTATAAAGTTTATCCAATGGAAATTCACTGCTGCTTTTATTTCACAGATGTAGGAGAGAATAACAATCAGAATTCAAGGGTGTTTAGGTGGAATGATGCTATGATTTAACTTCACTGAAACATGAACATTATTCTAAATATGAGGGGATCTTGGTTAATTAATAGCAATCAATCAGAGGAAGTAATGAAAGAAAACTTGCTTCCATTCAAAACCTTTTTTTTACCTTGATTTTGATCACTTGTTTAACCAGATTATGTCAATACCTTACATTAATAAGAAAAAAAAAACATTGCAATGGAAAACTTTCTATAGCTCCTCCAAAAGAAGTTGTTTACATATAATTATGGTGTTTTATTTCTCTAAACCACATTGTAAAAACAAAAGAAAAGAACAAATCTTTTTTGCTTTCTGTGACAGGAAAAAAAAACAAAAACAAAAACAAGAAACCAAAACCCATGCAAATCACATCTTACTTTTTGAGGGGTTACTATTTCATAAGACTTCAACAGAGAAATGTGGAACATGTAGTTTAATGGCACAAAACTGACAAGAATTAGTCAAGTCTGACATCCGGGATATGAAGCATAACTGTAGCCTGAGAGACTGTGAAGGATCCTGCTTTCTTTTCTGTTTTTTTGCTTAAATAGTGTAATGCTACGGTCTAAGGCCTTGAGTTAGCCTGTTTGGATTGAAATTCCCACTAAGCCACTTACTAGTACTCTCTCCTTGGACAGGTTACTTAAACTCGTTGTGTCCCAGTTTTTCATTCATAAAATGGGGGTGTTGAAAGATTAGTTAATAAAGTGAAAAGGAACAGTGCTTGTCCCATACTAAGCTCTCCACTACAACTGTCACCAGTGCTACTTTCCTGAAGAAACTAATTCCAAGGTACAGTCAGAGACCAATGGGTAGGGTGATCCTGGGATGGTTCCATAGAGACAGTTATGTATATGTGAAAACATAAAATTCAAAATTATGGATAGTGATGAAAATATTTTTTGTGCCCTTTAAAAATCAAGGCATGTAAGAGAAAGAACAGAAGAAAAAATTGAGTTAAATCTGTAAATTTTATTCTCCTGAATTTACACCGAAAGGTAAGGGGTAAGGGAGGGGGTGTGAAGGGCCAGATGGGCATTTGCATCCAAAGTTTAAAAACTCATCCGTGGGTGATGGGTCCTGCTGTATGAAATACGCAGGCTAAACCTAACCTGGGAATGTTTCCAAGGTGGAAATGCCTTTACTTATACCAGCATTACAGCATTCAGCTGGGAGCCTGATGGATGTGGCAGCCAGAGTCTATCCTATAAAGCTTTCATCAGCTGTGATATTCCCTGCTACTTTTCCATAACCCATCACTCTTTCTTACTAGGGTATTTCTATAAATTGCTATCAATTGATTTCTAAAATATACTTTTATTTATTTCTGAGAGCAAAGATGGTACATGTATAACAATTTAGAAGGGAGAAAAATTCTTAGTTTTTCCTGGAATACATCTAATTCAATATATTGTGGTTAGGGAGCCATCAAGATCGTGGGCTTCTAGTGTGCTTGTTAGATGAGCAGACTGTTTAGGTGAGGTGTTGACTTTTCCACTTCTTTTACAATGTTGAAAATAAATACAATCTTGCCAAGTAAATACACAATAAAGACTGAGTATGATACTGGTAGCAGCTAGGTCAGGAGGTGATATTTGTTTTCATTGGAAGTCCTTAGGCAGACTGATACAAGCTTTCCCAATTGAAAACATTTGGTCCTTTAAAACATATATTGCTTAGCATAATGATACTGATTTTCTTTAAAATAAAAAGGCCCAATACATACACAAAATTTTGGGGAGATGTTGGGACACAGTAATTTAATTGTATCTGTGGTTGTTATCTGCATTCCTTCAAATTATTTAAACATTTGTATTTTACATTTGATATATCATAATATATATATCACTTGCCTGTTAGGAGTCAAAACTCTTCATAATACCCTAGGTTCCACAGTGAGAAACCAATTTAAGGAGGAATACAGGGTATATAAAATTACTATTAACATAAAAAAAGACCTATTTTTACCTTATAAACAGTAACATCTCTTGTATTTAAAGGGGTATTGTGATCAAAGTTAAATGAGGTATTGTCTACAATTTTTAATAATTTATACTGCAAAAATATGTTATTTCTGTAATATGTTAAGCTTAGAATTATCTAGGCTGTGTAAATATGAGGTATAAAAGAACCTAAAGTAAGATGACACATGCTTTACCTCTTCCTAGAAGAGAGTACCAGAAAGGAGGAACATGCTAGGTAATGTGGTAGATCATTGGACACTTTACAATAATCCATCTTGGTTGGATTGTGGGTTAGAACATCACTGGAGAAAATAATCAGTGGAGATCAAAGAGATGCTTAAGTTTGTTATTACTGATGAACATGGTGGGTTGCACTCAGCTTCATTTTTATCACTGTACCAATGTGCCTCTATTGTGCAGAGACCAGAAAGTTAACAGTGGTATTTCCTGTCTGGCTAGTAAAATTCTGAATGTAATCAAGGCTTGGCCAATTACCTGTATTTATGTGTGATTTAGCAGGAAGAAAAGAGGTAGAGGGTAGAAAGAATCAGAATGCTGAGAATCCCTTCTGCTGTTATAGATTGCAGCAGGCACTTCTGGTTGTGAAATTTGTAACTGGAGTGATTTCCCGATATTGGCAGCTCTATGGTAACTGTCTGGAGCTGTACCTTTCTGACTTAGGCCTATTGCGCAGTTTGGGAAGAACATGCTAAAATTTTCTGCTTAAACTAGGTAGAGGGCATTATTTTTTCATTGTTCTTTGTTTGTTTGTTTTTGCATCTGGACTATGATAATCCCAGAAGTGGTAGCAAATAAATCTTTTAAGGATTTGGGACTGGGGGTTTTGATTATGTTTGGATCCAATGATGATTCCATTAACATCAGAAAATGAGACATTGTTAACTCATGTTACACTTGGCAAAACACTTACATGTAAATATGGTTCTCTGGAATGTAATGTAAACATTTGCCAGGCAGCTATTATAGACCATTACGGTAAAAATGTGGAATACAACGTCTGTGAGCCAACTGGCTGTTACTAACTGTGGTGGAGAGGAAATTAAGAGAAAAGACAAGTTTAGGATTTTGAATTCTTGCCCCAACTCATGATCAAAGAACTGAGAAGCTTTCTTAAAATAATTCCTTATCTTGCATAGCTACAGTTTCAGTATCTGGTTCTTCAGGCAGGCAACTTACTGTATAGGTTGAATTAACATACTGGCTGTGTCTCTCATGTGTGAGTTAGGACATTGGTTGGAAAATGGTGGGATTTCAAGTACTGGAACAGGGAAATAAATATAACTACTTTGGGATGGTTCACACCCAAATACAGTGAGAATATCTTGCCAACAGAATATGCTTCTCCTTTCCTTTCTCAAGAGGTCGAACTTACCTTTCTGCAAAGCCCTGTAATTGCCTTATCGGAAGTCCACTTGGCTAGGTGATGTGATAATTTATCCCTATCTTTTTTTTTTAACCATATTACCTATAACTAGACATTTACCATCCTGGGAAACAAGAACAAAGAATAATCTAGAGGAAAAAAGATATGCAAGACTTTTATTGCATATACTTGGAAATATAAGTAGGAATGGATTTAGGGAATTACAGTATAGTGCAAGGGACATATTTTAAGCAAAGTGAAGTTCATTGTTGAGGGTAGATTTAAAAATAAACCTGAATACCATTTGTATTAATACTCCAGAAGATGGGGATAGCTCTGTTTGCTTGGCTAGTTTAAATATGAACTTAACTCATATGCTAAGTGAAATTGAAATAACAGAAATGCCTAGGTAACTTGTAAAGGGAGGAATCAAAATACTTAGAAGATAGGAAAGTTGTAATGAATTTCTTACATGAATCTTCTTGGCCTATTTCCTACTTATTATTCCAACAAGGCCAAAAAGATACTTCATTTTAACATAGGATTGTCTGAATTATGTATTTACTTAAAAATTGGGAAGTGAAAATTTGTCCTTGAAACATATATATTTTTAAAGAAAACAGTAAAAATAAGACTCATTAAAAAGGAAAATACCTTTGACCAATGGATATTCCTTTATTTAAAATGCTAATTTAAAAACTATTTCTACAGTAGTCCCTCAGTTAAACTGGCACCCATGGGGATTGGTAGATGCTGGATAAATGTAGTTTCTGGTTGCTTAAGACTTACTACTAAAAAAAAACTTAACTAATACTATCCCCCAGACTATACCATCCCAGACCATACCATAAACTCTGTATTGCCTTAATATTAATCTTGAAAGACCATAATCAAAAACAAAGTAAGATAAATAAAGAAAAACTTAATGTAACACAATTTTGTTATAAAAACAGCTTTGTTAATGCAGTGTGCAATTTTAGCTAAATGACAATCAATAAACTTTTCAACTTCATGAACTTCACTAACATATTATTTTTAACTTAAGTAACTTGGAAAAAACATACATCTACATACCTAAAACTTTTACAATAAGAGTAGAGAGTTTTCTGGGTAGACAATGCATCAGGATCATCACAGTCTGATGATGCATCTAAGACAGGATCAGGAGAAGTGGATGTGGATGGTTTTAGATCTACCTCAGTAGATGATACTATACTGGCACATTTATACGTGGCTTTCTTAAAAAAATGAATGAATATCAGCGTGTTTTGAGGCCCTGTGCCTCTCATACAAAGTCATGTTTTGCATGATGTGTAGCTGGCACTAAGTTTAAACTTACATTTCTCATTTCTACTAGAAATTAATTTTAATTTTTATTTAAAGTATTATTTCTTTGAGTTTTTTGCCAGTTGCTTGAGAGTGCCAGTTGCTTGAGTTCTGGTTAAGTCAGAGTCTACTGTATTGATTCTGTCAGTGGCAGATAAAGTCTCCTTTGAAAAGATGAATATGAACTCACAATTGCATATAATTAAATTTGTAATATGATTTTTATCATTTTATTATGAAACTGCTTCAGAGCATAAAACATCTGTGTCTGTAGGGCATTTTGCTGCTGATTCATATTTTATCATTAAATTAAGAAAAAAGCTTGAGTTGGCATAGCTTGGCACAGAAAATATAACAGTGTTAGAGTCAGCTAATAAATGAATATCTTTATTTCCATATAACACCTTTTTTAATGATTTACACTAAATAGACCAAATTTACTATGTAAGAGAATTTATAAAGAATATAATGATACAGAAACTTAAACTCTGGGTTGAGTGCAGGGCAAAATATGTTTTTTGTTAGCTTTATTGAACTATGACATACATAATACAGTGAATAAATTTTAAGTGTATAATTTGATGTTTTTTCACAAATTCATGTAGTCACATAACCATCACCACAATCATTATATCAAAAATTTCTATCACCCAAAAATGTTGCGTTATGCTACTTTGCATTCTATCTCCTTCCTAATAACGTGGACGCTGGCATCTACCAAGTGATTTTCTATCATGATCATTTTTCCAGAATTTTTTATTATATCAAAGTACTGAAATATATACTATTTGTTTCTGGAATATAGCACTTATCATAATTTTATCATTCATGATAATATCTAGTCTACTAGTTTTCTCTTGAGCAATTATATATATTTTCTGAAAATTTTTTGAGTATGTCAGTAATTTGTCATTTTTTCATTACTGGTATTTCTTTGCTCTTATATCTTCATTAATTTTTTTTTTAGCAAATCATAGTTTGTAGTTTCAGTGCATATATTTTGCTAAATTTTTCTCTAAATGGTTTATATTTATTGATGCTAATGTAAATTTTATGTTTTGAAATTTAATTTTCAATTGTGTGTTACTAATAAACAGAAATGGAATTGAGTTCTGCATATTCTTGCTATTAGTGATTCTACTAAATTAACTTACTAGTCATTGCAGCTTATTTATATTTTTCTATATATCAGATGACAATCTGATAATAACAAATAAAATTTTTATTTTATTTCTTTATTGTTAGATTTATTGGGGTGACATTTGTTAGCAAGAATTGCATAGGTTCGAGGTGTACAATTCTACAGTGCATTGTCAGCTTGTTGTATAATAAGTTCATCACTGATGGAAATAAAATTTTTATTTTTTCCTTTTCAATCCATATTTCTTCTTCTTTCCTTCTTTCTTTCCTTTCTTTGCTTTTTTACATTTATGCATTTGGCATTGACTAGGAACTCTAATAATATGTGCTGAAGCAGACACCTTTGTCCTGTTATTTACCTTAATAGAAAAATATCATTGTTTCATCATTTTAGCTATAGGGGTTTATCAATGTTATTTGTCAATGCAAGAATGTTTTCTTGTATTTCTCATTTGTTATTTTTTTAACTAAGTGATTGTTGAAATTTATCAAAAGATTTTTCTGAATTTATTGATCATTGGGTTTTGTTTTTTTTTAGTCCATTTGATTTAGCAAATTACATTCTTTGATTTTTGAATGTTAATCTAACCTTGCACCTTGTATCCCTGACATAAACCACATTTGATCATAACCTGTAAATCTTTTTATATATAACTTGATTCAATTTGCTAAAATTTTGTTAACAGCTCTTGTATATATTCATGAGTGACATTGGAATCTAATACTTTTAGTGTCTCTGATTTTTGTACCAGGGTAATGTAGCCTCATAAAATGTACAGAAAAGTGTTCTCTCCTTTTCTGTTGTGTAAAAGAGTTTGTGAAAAGTAGATTAGTGAAGCCCAGATCTCCTCAGTGGGTATTTTTTTAAACTACAAATGTGTTTATTTAGCCATATAGGCTATTTATGATATCTACTTCATTTTTTAAAAATTTTTATTTAAAAAATACAGCTAACATGCAACATTATATTAGTTTCACGTCTACACCATGGTTATTGAACATTTATATACCTAAAGAAGTGATAGCTAAGCCCAAGAACCATCTAAACTGTACCAGAGTATCATAATTTTATTGACTACATTCCCCATGCTGTATAAGACATCCCTATGACATGTTTTATAACTGGAAATTTGGACCATGTATTGACCTTCACTTTTTTCTACCCTTTAAAAATTTTTTAATTATGAGGAGAGGGACTACCCAAAAAATGAAATTTATTTATAAAATGTATGTATTTACTCTTACATGTTTAAACTTAGTGACCTTTAAAGTACTCTCATTTTGATGCAATACACTTATTGAGATGACTTGTCCACTCCTCTAAACAGTTTTGAACTTATCGATTTTGATGACTTTTAATGTTTCTGCTGTTTTTTGTTTCACTTCTTCTATAGTGGCAAAATGTTTTCCTTCGAGGACTTTTTTCATCTGGAAAAACAAACAAAAAAAATTGCTTGAGGTGAGATCAGATGAATAGGAAGTGTGGGTCATGGGGGTTATGCCACTTTTGGTCTAAAACAGCTGAACACACAGTACAGTGTGGGCAGGTGTGCAGTCATGCTGCATGTAATTCATGTAAATCACCCATCATGGAATGGGCAAACAGGTTGAAAGAGTCTCCAAACAAAACATTCACTGAAGCCAAATGCAGCCTCTCACAACAACACGAGCTGGTACACTGATGCAGATGGGATCCTAGAACACTCACCTAGTGGGGGAAGCCTTCACTACAAGGAGTCCACCCTCCAGAAAATAATTCCAGTTTTCTTTGTGTCCCCCTCTTGTAAATTGAAGACAGCATTTAGATGAAATTTCGTAGCACTATACATTTATAAATTAGGAAAAAATAAAAGTTGCACTTCAATAATTAAGCATCTAAAACTTATTTTGGGGGGTCCTTGAGCCTCTCTCTCTCACCCACTCTTACTTTGGAGTGTTCACTCCACTACTAATGAACTAACCTTTCACCACTTTAAAAAAATGGAACAACTTTTTTTTCTTTTGATTGTCAGTTTTATTGGGGTGACATTTCCTAGTAAAATTTACATAGGTTCCAGGTGTACGGTTCTACAATACATCATCTATATATTATGTTAGGGGTTCATCACCCAGAGTCAGTTCCGTGTATTTGACTCCCCCTCCTTTCTCTCTCAACCTCTGCTGTCCTCAGATAACCACTTAAGCTTAAGGAATTGGAAAAAAAAAAGATCAAATTTAGTTCAAAGTTTAAAAAGGTTTGTTTTCATTTTAGTCAAAATATTTACTATTTTCATTTTGATATTTTTGATTATGCATGGATTATTTAAAAATGTATAGTTTAATTTCCACATATTGTACACTTTTGAGATATTCTGTTAATTATTCCTATTTTAATTCAATTGTTAGTAGAAAATGTATTTTATTATTTCAATCCTATTTATAGGATTTGACTTTTTATACTCTAGAATATGATCTCTATTGATCAATTTGCACTTAAAAAGAATGTCTATGCTTGTGTTTTTAGATGGTGTATTCTATATAGGTGAATTTGATTGGTAGTATCTTTCATTTTCTTTAATTTTGTAAAAATAAATTTGTTGGGGTGACATTGGTTAGCAAAATTACATAGATTTTAAGTGTGCAATTCTATAATACATCATCTATGTGTTGTATTGGGTGAAAGAGAAACTAATGGACAAAGACAATAGTTTAGTGGTTACTAGAGGGTAAGAGTGTGATAAAGAAGGAGGGACAAATATGTGGTGACAGAAGGAGAACTGACTCTGTATAGTGATAATATCATTTATAGTCTAAATGATTTCTACTTCTCATTCTGTCAATCATTGAGAGAAAGAGGGGCAGATGTATAATCACTAGAACTTATCACAGTTATGTTTTTGCCTTTAATCAACTTTAAGAGAGAGAGGGAGCAAGATGGCAACTGGAGAGGAGATCATCCCTGAAGCTTCTCCCAGAAAATTGAGTGGCCATCCAGGAACCAAGAAAAAGGACCCCGAGTGACACAAGGACAGCTGACAAATCCATGCATTGCAAGAAAACACCTGAAGTTTACAGAGAGGGGGGTGAGTGGAAGAGAGGGGTGGGAGCAGAGACAGATCATGACAGGACCCCAATGCTGCTGACTGTCAGAGCAGAACAGTGCATGGGAGGGAGGAGGCCAAGAGGTGACAACAGTGAAAGCTAGAGTGGTGGAATGGTAGGAGACTGTGGGGTGCTGGGCCTTAGAGCAGCATACTGGGACAGAGCTTGGGGACCAGCCTCTGAAGCTCTTGAGTAGCAAGAGGGCTGAGCGAGGACTCTGAAAAACCATAGGTTGAGGTGGGACCCCAGAGACAGCAGCTCGGCTCCCAGAGCTGCTGCAGACCATAGCACAAGTGTACACAGTGCCTCTGCAGAGCCATGATTCCTGACCCATGAAGGTGCACCAGTCGCCCTCATGCAGCCTGTGACATCAAGCCTGCAGCTTTAGACCCATGGCTCACACATGCCCGGCGCCCTCATGTGGCGCACTTACAGACTCTGCCCCAGCTGATTGCTGGAGGAAGCCTGGGAAAGAAAGGCGGATTTGATAGCATTCACCCCAGCAAGTGAGAGCAGCCTTGGCTTGCATCCCATCAGCCTCCCTCATCTCCTCCAGCTTCCCTAGCAAAGGGAAGTGGTGAAGCTGCCCCAGTGCACATTTTGTTGGACGCTCCCCTCTCCTACAGCATCCCCAACAAACTGCGGGAAGCAGAAGAACCGTGGATAGATGTGCCTCACCTCCAAATGTGCCTGGAGACCAGAGATAAGGTTTAAACACCTCCCCTCTCTCCCAAAATGTGGCCCCCAGTGTACCTAGTGTCTGCCCTACAGCAAGACACCACAAAAATACTAATTAGAAGAAAGAGCTCCTGGACTCTGCTGAACATGATGAAGCCCTCATACCAGGGAAGAAGAACCCAGCAGACAATATGAGTACCTTAGGATCTAAAGCTGCTCAGAAAGAAGATGAAAAATCTCCAGAAAAAATCTTATAGCCCTAGAAATTTCTGAACTAAGTGACAGAGAATTTAAAGTAGCCACTCTACAGGCTGTGAGAGAAATGAGAACATACTGGCAGAACACTATAGCTGAGGTGAACGACCTAAGAAAAGAAATCCATGAACAAAAGGAAAAATTTAACAAAGAAATTCAAAATATAAGGAAGAAAGAGATAAACATTTGAGAGATAAATAATACACTAAAAGAAGTGAGAAATGAAATAACTGCCATAGGAAACAGAGCCACCCAGATGGAGAAAAGAATTACTAATATTAAAAATCAGAACATGGAAACACCTCAAAAAGAGTAAGATAGGAAATATAGAACCAAAAGGATTGAAAGAACTCTGCAAGAACTGTCTGACTCCATGAGACAAAACAACATCAGGATAATAGGATTTGAAGAAGTAGCAGAGCAAGCTACAAAGAATATATTCAAATAAATAGTAGATGAGAAATTTCCAAACCTATGGAAAAATCTGGAACCCCCAAATTCAAGAAGAAAATAGGTCCCCTACATACCTGGACCCTAGCAGATCGTCTCCAAGACACATAGTACTAAAGATATCAAACACTAAAGACAAACAGACAATTCTCAAGGCAGCCAGGGAAAAAAGAACTATAACCTTTAGAGGAAAACCCATCAGGCTAGCATCAGACTCCTAAGCAGAAACTCTACAAGCCAGGAGAGAGTGGAATCAAATATTTAAAACTTTAAAAGAGAGAAAATTTCAGCCAGAATAAATTATCCAGCAAAATTATTCTTCAATTATGCAGGAGGAATAAAGACCTTCTCAGACATACAGAAGCGGAGAAAATTCACCAGCATGAGGCTAGCACTTCAAGAAATACTGAAGAAGCCTCTTCAACCTGAAAGAAAACATCAGGACAAATGGAATAGAGTTGGAGCAACACGAAAGAAACGAAAGTAAAACAAACAAACAAACAAACAAAAAAACCCAACAAAAAACAAATGGCCACAGGAAATCCTCATATGTCAATCATCACTAAATGTTCATGGACTGAACTCACCAATGAAAAGACACAGAGTAGCAGACTGGATTAAAAAACAAAACCATCCATATGCTGTCTCCAAGAGACATACCTCAGCCAGAAGGACAAACACAGACTCAGAGAGAAAGGATGGGATACAATACTCCAAGCAAATGGTAACCAGAGAAAAGTAGGAGTTGTCATACTAATATCTGATGAAATATAATTCAGGTAAAAAAAAGATAGCAAGAGACAAAGATGGATATTACATCATAATAAAAGGCACAATAAAACAACAAGAAGATTTGACACAAATTAATATATAGACTCCCAACCAGAAAGCACCAAAATATACAAAGAAACTACTAACATATCTAAAAGGAGAAACTGGCACAAGCACAATCATTATGAGAGACTTAAATACCCCCTTAACAGCCAAAGACAGATCATCCAAACAGAAAATAAATAAGGAAATATCAGCTCTAAATGACACATTATAGCAATTGGACATAATTGACATTTACAGGACACTTCATCCAGCAAAAAGAGACTATACCTTCTTTTCTAGTGCACATGGAACATTCTCAAGGATAGACCACATGCTGGGACACAAAAGTACCCTCAGCAAATTCAAGAATATTGAAATCCTACAAAGTATATAATCAGACCACAAAACTTTGATATTGGAGATCAATTGTAAAAGGAAAGCAGAAAAAATCATATATACATGGAGACTAAACAACATCTTATTGAAAAATGATTGGATAAAAGAACAAATAAAAGGAGAGATTTAAAATATATAGAAACAAATGACAATGAAACTACATTTTAAAATTATTGGGACACAGCAAAAGCAGTAATAAGAGGGAAATTTATATCATTACATGCCTATCTTAAGAAACAAGAAAAATCACAAGTAAACCCCTTAGCATCCCATCTGAAAGAACTAGGAAAGGAAAAGCAGACAAAATCCGAAGTCAACAGAAGGAAAGAAATAATAAAAAATAAGCAGAGCTAAACCATTAGAGAACAGAAGAACAATAGAAAAAAATCAATATTACAAAGAGCTAGTTCTTTGAGAAAGTCAACAAAATTGACAAAACCATGGTTAGACTAATCAAAGGACAAAAGAAAAGGACAAAAATATTCAAAATTAGAAATGAAAGGGGAGAAATTACCACTGATATCAGAGAAATACAAAGGGTTATAAGAACATGTTATGAAGGGCTTTATGCCACTAAATTTCACAACCTCGAAGAAATGGACAAGTTTCTAGAAACTTATAGCCTACCTAAACTGAACCAATAAGAACTGGATAATCTAAATAGACCAATCAATAGCAAAGACATTGAAATGACTATCCATAATCTCGCTAGAGGTAAAAGTCCTGTACCAGATGGTCTCACCAATGAGTTCTACCAAGAATTTCAAGAAGAATTCATGCCTATCCTCCTCAGACTATTCCCAAAAATTGAAGAGGAAACAATACTTCCTAACTCATTCTATGAAGCCAACATTATCCTACTATTAAAGCCTGGTAAAGACAACACAAAAAACCAAAGCTATAGACCAATATCTCTGATGAATACAGATGCAAAAATCCTAAACAAAATATCAGCAAATAGAATACAACAGTGCATCAAAAAGATTATACATCATAATCAAGTGGGATTCATACTAGGAGCACAAGGATGGCTCAACATATGAAAATCAATCAATGTGATACACCACATAAACAAAATAAAAGATAAAGACCATATGGTCATATCAATTGTTGTAGAAAACTCATTTGACAATTCATTTATGATCAAAACACTAACATAGGTATAGAAGGAAAGTATCTCAACATAATAAGGGTCATGTATGACAAACCCTCAGCTAACATCATACTGAATGGGGAAAAGCTGAAGTCTATTCCCCTAAAATTAGGAACAAGACAGGGATCCCCCCTGTCACCGCTGCTATTTAATATAGTTCTGGAAGTTCTAGCCACAGCAATCGGGCAAGAGAAAGGAATAAAAGGTATCCAAACAGGGAAAGAAGAGGTCAAATTGTCACTATTCGCAGATGACATGATCCTTTACATAGAAAATACCAAAGATTCCACCAGGAAACTATGAGAAACAATAAATGCATACAGTAAAGCCACAGGATACAAAATCAATGTACAAAAGTCAACAGTTTTCTTATATATAAAAAATGAATCCTCAGAAAAAGAAACAAGGGAATCAATTCCTTTTGCTATCACAACAAAAAGAATGAAATACCTGGGAATTAACTTAACAAAGAAAGTGAAATACTTATACATGAAAAACTATAAAACACTTTTGAAAGAAATTGAAGCAGACACAAAGAAATGAAAAAATATTCCCTGTTCATGGATAAGAAGATTTAACGTTGTTAAAATGGCCATTTTACCCAAAGCAATCTGTAGATATAATACAATACCTATCAAAATCCCACAATCATACTTTCACAAAATAGATAAAAGTATTATCAGATTTAAATGGGACCATAAAAGACCTCAAATTGCCGAAGCAATAATACATAAAAAGAATAAGGCTGGTGGTATTATACACTCCTGACTTCAATTTATATTACAAAGCATCAATAATCAAAACAGCTTGGTATTGGCAGAAAAGCAGAAATATAGAACAATGGAACAAAACTGAAAACCCAGAAATAAGTCCACAAATTTATGGACAAATAATTTTTGATAAAGGAGCAAAAATATGCATTGGTGGAAAGACAGCCTCTTTAGTAGATAGTGTTGGGAAAGCAGGAAAAACATATGCAAAAAGAATGGATCTGAGCGTGAACTCTCACCATATACAAAAATTAACTCAACTCGGATTAAAGACCTTCATATCAGACCTGCAACAATAAACTGTGTGGAAGAAAACATTGGTATTAAACTTACAGATTTAGGGCTCAAGGAATACTTAATGAACGTGACATTAAAGGCAAGGGAAGTAAAAGCGAAATCAATGAGTGGGACTATATCAAACTAAAAAGCTTCTGCACAGCAAAAGAAACTGTCAACAAGGCAAAGAGACAGCCAACTGAATGGGAGAAAATATTTGCAAACAATGCATCTGATAAGGGTCTAACATCTAAAATATATAAAGAACTAATACAACTTAACAGAAAAACAAATAATCCAATTAAAAAGTGGGCAGAAGAACTAAACAGACACTTCTCCCACAAAGAAATACAAATGGCCAACAGACATATGAAAAAAATGCTCATCCTCTTTAGCTATCAGGGAAATGCAAATGAAAACCACAATGAGATTCCACCTCACACCTGTGGGAATGACTGTTATCAACAAGACAAGGAATAACAAGTGCTGGAGAGGATGTGGAGAGAAAGGAACTTTTGCAAACTGCTGGTGGGAGTGAGAACTGGTACAAACACTATGGAAGATGGTGTGGAGATTGTTCAGAGAATTGTACACCGAGAACGTGTATAATTCTTGCTAACCAATGTCACCATATGACTCAGCAATATGACTCAACAATCTCCCTTCTGGGGAATCTACCAAAAATACTTGAAAACCTTTGTCTGCAAAGACTTACGTACCCCAATGTTCATTTTAGCACTGTTCACAGTGGCCAAGACATAGAAACAACCAAAGTGCCCTGTGACAGATGACTGGATATAGAAGCTGTGGTACATATACACAATGGAATATTACTCAGCTATAAGAAAAGATGAAATATTGCCATTTGCAACAAAATGGATGGACCTGGAGATCATCATGCTTAGTGAAATAGACCAGACAGAAAAAACAAAGAACTGTATGACTTCACTCATATGCGGAATATAAAACGGAAAGAAATAAGAAAAAACAAACAAACAGAAAACCCATGGGCACAATAAATAGTTTAATGTTTATTTGGGAACAAGTGGGGAGGGAATAGGAGAAGGGAGTGGTGGGAGAGGAGGGATGGGGAGCTCAATATATGGTGATGGAAAGAGAATTCACATTAGGTGGTGAACTTATTATACCAAGAGTTGACAATGCACTGTAGAATTGAACACCTGGGACCTGTGTAATTTTTGCTAACCAATGTTACCCCAGTAAGTCTAACAATAAAAAATAACCCCCTCAAAAAAACTTTAAGAAATATTAATGTAATTAATAACTTATAGATAAGAACAATAGACATTCAATTTAATCCAAAATCAATTCATTTAAAATCATTATCGTAATATTGATAATTCACAAATTCTTCAGGAAAAATAATTTATCCCAATCAGGAGGTGACATAATTACTTATAATCAGAGAAATTAAAATAGAACATTGTAAAAAATCTTAAAATTTTATATGGGTACCTTCTAGAATATCCATATATTTCTGCATTTTAGACTAGTACAATATCAAATAATTTTCTACTATATTTACATAATCATCTACATAATAAATTTATGCTATCTATTCTTCTATTATTTTATGAATATGTGGATGGAAATATGTAATTATTTTATGTGAATGGAAAAATAAGACAGAACCAGATCTTATAGGACCACATAGGCCATATTAAAGACCTTGAGTTTTGTTATAAATATAAACAGGAAGCCATTATAGTATTGCATATAAAGAAGTGATATGGTATGATTTTCATTTTAGAAAAAACATTCAAGTTGCTGTGTGCAGAATAGCATAAGAGTGGAAACAAAGTCCCTTGAATTAGTAGAAGCAGTATAGGGAAACTGAAGTTGTATGCACCTTGTAATTTCAAAGACATTGCTAAGAGATTCTGCTGATGGATTGGAGAGCATGCAAGTAAAAGGTACAAGTTAATGATGACTTCCTTAACAAATATTAAGGACATGAAAATAGCCCATGGATTTGTGAGATTCTTGTTAATGGGTTAGAGATATATTTTGAAATCATGGAGACATTGCGGGGCAATGAGTTGTACTGGAGATTAAGAGTAGAGAGATCTAAGAAGGGCTCTAACTAAGATGTTGGTAAAGAGGTAGATGTATTAAGAGAACAAGAAGAGAAATTCAGTAAGATAAGATGGAAAAGAAAGAGAAGATAATGTCCCAGGAGCAAGTGAAAACTATTTTTAAAAAAGCAATATTTTTTTGGTTAGATGATGCTAAGATGTTAAGTACGATGGTACTGAGAATTAATCTATGATTTTGTGGACAAGGTGATTAGTGGTAACCTTTGTAAGAGTGGGCTCAACAGAGGATGTATTTAAATTCTGATTAGGTTGGAAAGTACAGAGATAGAACTACAAATAAAAATTCTAGAAAGTGTGGCGGTTATGAAATGTAATGGTAGCTAAGGACAATTGTCTAAAGACCTCTGGTTGGCTTGCACAGCCTGTTTAAGCCCCCTCATCTTTGTGAGGACTAGAGGGTTTTCCATATTGAAATACAAGTATCATAAAGTCCTCTAGTCCTCTAGTTTTGCCTGCTTGATAATTCTCATGCTTCTTCATAGCAGCTTTTTGGGCACAAGACTGAAACATTTGCTTCAGCACAAGTACACGCTTTTATATTCTATGGGCATTTAAACTTATTTATAAATGTTTAGAAAACTCATTTTTAAATGAAGAGACCACTGGGAATCTCTTCTAATCAGGAATTCCAATAAAACTCTGGGAGTTGGAAACAAGTTCTGTGTAATATAATGTCTGTCTGCAATGACCCACTAGGACTGTAACTTCGCTTTGCTTTGCTTCACTGCGAGGAACAGGCACTACCACAAACCACCTAAATCTTAGTTTTGAGATTTGTTTGAATCAAATAGTGAGCAGAGGTATGCTTTGGAGTTTTATATTAATACATGTGTTGTACTCTCTATTGACTCATTTGTTTTTTTTTAATGCATTCAGCTTTAAAAAAGTTATTTGAAAGCAGAAAAAAAATGACGTAACAAACAATAGATGCAAAGGACAACTATATTTGACTCTAAACTTTTACTTACAGGAATGAAAGTAAGAAAATGTAACAACTATTGATACTTAAAAATCTAGAAACTCCCCATTTAGGGTTTATGCATGTATGTGCTTGTACACATGCCAGCATAAGAGTTGGCATATTTTGTTCAAAAGAAAAGACTTTCAAAAGGGACCATACAGTATAAGTCAAGAATAATATATTTATAAAGAGATAACAAGCAGAAGAAATGTGATATAGCATACAAGTCAAACTTAAAGGCACGAAAAACAAAAGTGATACTCTTGAAAGTATATTATAAACCACTCAGGGAGATTAAAAAATCTAAGGGGTCTACGTAATATATTTAATTTACTGAATTTTCATTTGTTTAGAGTATTGTTCTAATACATTAGGTAATAATTGGTGGAAAGAACAAGGATAAAAGTAAATTAGTATGGGTTCTGCTCAAGAAGTATACGTTCTAATAAAAAAAGTATTTTATTTTGTGTGTATGTATATGTGTGAATCAGTATGTGATATTGATAGTAACCTGGCATGGTAGCAAGCTAAAGCGACAAAACCTCTTAGACATCTGTTGGGAGCAGTATTCTGCTAAAAGCAGAGAATTTGCTGAATGCATTCCTGATGTCTGTCCCTGGGAATTTTTTCTGTTTAGAGTATTGGGAAGGGGTGAGAAGAGAGGGCTCCCTGGTCTTTTCTCTGAGCATGACTTAAAAACAACATATTGACAGAGCATACAATATGTCCTAGGCATGGATCTCGGTTATGCTCATAAAAAGCTATGCTTAAGGCATGAATGATCAGAGGATGAACAGGCAAGGCAGTCAAGGCAAGGTGCCCTTGCAGTCACAATGAATGACATTCAGCATTTCAGGAAGTCTTTCTAGATGTGAAATGGAAATCTGAATCTTAAAACATAAATAAGTTAGACATAAGAATGGCGAAAAAGAGTTATGAAAACATAAGCAATTCAGCATTACCAAATGTGAAATTCAAGACCAAGGTAGATCAAGATAAGGTCTTTAAATCACACTAACAAATTGATGTTACCACATAAGAAGTGTAAATCCATTAAAGATATTTAAGGGGGTGATGTGGTCAATACAGTGTTTGCAATAGGTCATACAAGGTACCCCATAGATCACTGATTCTTAACCTTTTTCCATTTGTGTACCTCTTTTAATCCTATTTCTATAATTGTACCCTTTGTTTTTAAAACAGCTGTTTTTAAATAACGACACTTTTGTTCAACACCTATCTTAATGTAATATAGTGATGAGTTAGAAAATAAAACTTACTACACTAAAAGTAAGAACCACAGATTTAATTTTATAATATTCATAACATAGTTAAATATTGATAATGATGATCAAATATTTAACAAGCTTTCAATTTATTATTATTAATAATATTTATTAGTATTATCTGAAAAGTCTGTGATTCTTATGCAGATCAATTGAAACATTGTTAGTGAGATCATTGAGCTTGCTTTGATGCACTTAGTTTCTTGAAGTCAGGTGCAAAAGATCCAAGATATAGTCTTAAATCTGGCCTTGCATTAAGCTTGTTGCAGTATTTATTTTTTATGAAGGTGTAGGAAAAAAAAGCTCTCTCCACTAGTTTAATATTACTAAATGGCAAATGGTATTTGAGGCCTTCTCATTCAGCTGTTCATATTCCTCACTGACATCTACCCACTGGTAATAGGATGCTTTCTTTCAAAATCAGAAATTAAAGAAGAATCAGCTGAAAGTTCAATTAACTGCTCTTTTACATTGAGTAATAGTTTAGCTTCTTTGAACAATTCTTCATTGATGTAATCTGTAATCTAGTTGTTTTCTTTTTCACATTGAAGGAAGTACTTATTAAAGGATACTAAGACTTTCCAAGTGACTAACAATATTCTCTCCCATGTTTTTGGATAGATGCAAGTCATTCTCAAATAAGAAGCAGTGCACAGCTTCAAAAACTTCAGGCTTACTACTTTCAATACATGCTTTCCAAAAGTCTACTTTTTAAATCATTGACTCAATTTTGTTGGTTAGTGACTGAACTGTTTGAAGTCCCAAATTGAGTTTGTTTATTCCTAGAAAAATAACTGATACATATGTAAGACTTTGAAGCCCATCACTGTCATGAAACTTTGGAGCAAGAGGGAAATGATGGTCTTCAAAAAATACCTTGACTTCGTGTTTGAATTAAAACATTCATGTAAGTAGATAAGATACATTCATTTAGATAAGATAGCTACCTTATCTCCATATGCAAAAGGAATGTTATGTAAATGCTATGTTTCTTCACACAGTGATTTAAATAATCTGGAGTTTCAGGGTTGTAACTTAATAAAATGTACAACTTTTACAGCCTCATCAAAAACATCTTTCAGTTCACTAGGAAGATGCTTGGTTGCAAGACTTTATCTATTAATGCAGCAGTGACTCCATGGTACATGGGGAGCTACTTCTTTAATTTGGCCATGTAGGCCTATATAAAACAATTTGACACAGGCTTGCCTCTGTCAGTGCATACAGCATAATAATTTGACCAACTAATGTCCTTTTCAATGAAATAACCATTGATAGCATTAAAAATATGTTCACGTGTGGTACACTTTGTCAATGAGTAACAAAGCAACAGGTTTTTCTCAATTTCATTTCCTTTCAAGTACCTAGCACTGATGAGCAAAATAGATAAATCGGCAACATCTATACTTTCATCAACCTGGATGGAAAAGGATTTACTTTTTCTAATTCTATCTACTACTACAACTTCAACATTATCAGACATTTCCTGAATTCATCAAGACATTTTATTATTTGAAAAAGAGAGAGTATTGATTTTACAAACATGTTCTTCCCCAAACATACAAAAAATTGTATCCTTAATACAAGGAGAAATTAAACCTTCAGCTGTGGTGTGGTTTTTACCACATTTAGCTATGTGACAGGCAATACAGTATGAAGTCTCAACTGCATTCTCATTTTCTTTCTTTCCTGACATTATGTATGAAGTAACAGTTGGATGCTTTTCTAAGCACCAAAAATAATGTATTCCTTTTTTTTATACATAAGATGTTTAGTTTCTAAATGTCGCATGAGTAAAGAGCTTTTCATGCAACCATTGGATAATATTTCCCCACACCAAAAGCATAAAGTCTTAGGATAGTCATCATCCCCTACAAATAAAACCTCATATTTAATATACTCTTTAAAATATTTCCTTTTCTTCTATGTAGTATCTGGGGCATGCACCTTTTTACTATATCCTCATGTGGGTGTACTTGCAGCTTCAGACATGTGTTGAGAAGTACTTGATGATGGGTTGTAATCCACATCAAGTTTTGTTTTTTTAATCATTTCTATTTTCAACCACTGATCCATAAATGACATGCTTAAAAATCACAGACAATAATCACTGACACTGTGTTAAACATTAAATAATAACACTACTTGAAAAGAATCACAAAGATACTTACTTTTACTCAGTCAACAACTAAATGGATCAGTCTGGCTATGCATGTATTTATATGTTAGGGAAAGTTCTATAAACATTACAAATGGATTGTTCTGAAACTGTGTTATGACTGGTAGAAGAGTGGTTTGGAGAAAGGGTTCATAGCCACGCCCTCACCAATCATCATTTGCTAATGTGGTTTAATTTTGAAGTGTCTCCATTAATGGTGATCCAAACTTAACATTTTTTGTTCCATAAGTAATGTATTTTATGTGTTACTTTACTTGTTTTCTCATACCCCTGAATAGCCCAGCATATATCCCAAAGGGTACCTGTACCACAGCTTGGGAACCAATGCCATAGATGATAGATTCCTGGTGCAAAATTGAATACATAGAAAGTATCCAGCATAAGAAGAAGGGCTGTGTCTTTGCTGTGTATCATTGTTAATAAAGGATCTGTAACAGAAGGCTGCCAATAACCTTCCGTCATATCTCATTAAACAGGATGTAATTAGAAGTAGACCTATTATTATGAATGAAATAGGATGCCAGGATTGCCATATATAGTTCAGGAGTTGGCCTTGAACCTGTCTAAAGAGAACTCTTCCCCGAATGACTTAGAAGAAGGGTAGAGTCTTGAACAAAGTTGGGTTTCTGCCAGTAACAATCTATGGGGAAAGATCTAGTTTTATAGTTTTCTTATCTTTCTATCTCTCTGCCAACTGTCTATCTTAAGGAAAGCATTTTCACCTACTCTGTGTAGTGAGCCCAATTACACCCATTTAATGATAGTAGTAGTAAGTCAGAGAAACTAGGTTACTTACCTGGCTCACAAAAATAAATAAATGATAAAGTTAAATTCCATATTCTTTTACTCTGTCTAGCATATGATAGTGATAGAAAGTCAGTCAAAGTTGTATATTATCTATAGCTTTAGAAGATTTTATACATTAACTATTATCTCATGGAGAAAGATTTTAGAAGAAATGTCAGTGCAAGAGAGATTGGAGCCTTTCAAAACTTTAATTTTTACACTACAACTGCAAATGATAGAGAAAGATGGAAGGTACCCAGACAATGATAGTAGAAATAAAGCAAGTTATTGAAAGTGCTCTGCATTAAAAGGATTTCTATTAAATATGAAAAATACTTAATTACAAGAGTGAAATATCTGCCCTCTCATGTTCACTACAGCATTATGTACAATATCCAGGATATGGAAGCAACCTAAGTGTCTGTTGAAGGATGAATGGTTAAAGAAAACACACTAAAAAAATGAAATGTTATTTACCTATAAGAAGAAAGTCTTTCTATTTGTGACAACATGAATGAACCTAGAGGATATTATGCTAAGTGAAATAAGTCAAAAAAGAATAAGAAGTACTTTATGGTGACACATGTAGAACCTAAGGGAAAAAAGTCAAATTCATAGAAACAGAAGAGAATGGTGGGTATTGAGGCTGGGGAATGGGGGCAATGAGGAGATGTTGGTCAATGGATACAAACTTTAAGTTACAAGATGAGTAAGTTCTGAAAATGTAATGTACAGTGTGGTGGTATAGCTAATGATAATGTATTATATACTTAAAATTTGATAAGAGAGTAGATCTTAAATGTACTCATATACAAAAAAATGTAGTTGCGATGTGATGGATGTGTATAACTTGATTTTGGTAATATTTTCACAAGGTAGGCATATATCAAATCATCCTATTGTACATTTTAAATATGTTATGATTTTTATTTGTTAGTTATACCTAAATAAAGCTGAGGGGGGAAAGAATTAACTGGAATAACTAATCTTTCCACACATTGCAGCTCTCAGTAGATATTCTTTCTATTTATTTATCTGTCTGTCTGTCATCTATCTATTCATCTTTCTATCACCTATCTACCTTCCTACCTATCTACATACATATCTATCTTATCAAATAGAAAATTATGAAAACCTATTTATGTACTTTGCCCACTTTAAAATAAGGTTGTTTTTTTACTACTGAGTTGTAAAAATTCTATATTGTCAGGGTGACCCCAAAGTAAGTATACAGTTGACTCAATGATAGTCATCACAACAACCAAAATTGTATCATACTGTGTGTCACAATGCTGTACAGGTTTGAGGAATGTTGCAACATTGATGAAAGACACTTCAAGCACTTAAAGATTAAACAGTGTTAAACCAATGTAAATGTAATAAACAATGTAATAAAATGCAAATAAACTATATTGCATACCTAATTTTGGGTCATCCTATATTTTAGATATTAACACCTTATTAAATATAAGTAAGGTTTGAAAGTATTTTCTCTGATTCCATAAGTTGTTTTTCATTATATTTAGTTGATTGAATATTTTTATTGCTGTGCAGAAACTATTTAGTTTAATATAGTCCCACTTGCTTACTTTTGCTTTCATTGCCTTGCTTTTGGTATCAAACCCAAATTTCATTGCCAAAACCAATAACAAAGAGCTTTTTCCTATGGTTTCTTCCAGGAGTTTCATAGTTGCAGGTCTCACATTGAAAACTTTAGTTTATTTTGAAGTGCTCTTGTACATGGAGTAAGATAAGGGTTCAATTTTATTCTTTTGCATATTAACATTAAGTGTTTTCATCAACATTTATTGAATGGGTTACCTTTTCTCTGCTGTAATCTTTCTGTCCCATTGATCTGTGTCTGTTTTTTTGTGAGTAGCATACTGTTTTGATTACTATAGCTTCGTAGTATAGTTTTAAATCAGAAACTGTGAGCCTCTAGCTTGCTCTTCTTGCTCAAGATATATTTAGCTTTGAAGAGGCTTTTGTGGTTACATAAAAATTTTAGGACTGATGTTTCTATTTTAGTAAAATTGAAATTTTGATATGAACTTTTGAATTTTGAATCCATAGATTGCTTTGGGTACTACTGACATTTTAACAATATTCTTTTAATTCATGAATATGAATATGAATATGATATTTTTTAATGATTTGAGTCTTGTTTAATTTTATCAATATTTTCTTGTTTTTAGTCTACACACCTTCTACCTCCTTGGTTAATTTTACTCCGAAGTATTTGATTCTTTTTGATGCTATTGTAGATGGGATTTTTTTTTCTTAATTTATTTTTTGGATAGTTCATTGTTAGTACATAGAAATGCAGCAAATTTTTGTATGTTAGTTTTGTATCCTGCAATTTTACTGATTTCATTTATCAATTTTTACAGTTTTTTGGTGAAGTCATTAGTGTTTTCTATTTATAATATCATGTCATCTGCAAACATAGGCAATTTTACTTTTTTTTTTCTTTCTGATTTGTATTCTTTTTATTTCTTTTTCTTGCCTGGGGACTCCAGTTAGAACTTCCAGGACTATGTTTAATAGATGTAGCAAAAGTGGTCACTCATGTCTTGTTCCTGATCTTAAAAGAAAAGCTTCCAGTCTTTCAACAATGTGATGTTAGCTGTGGGCTTGTCATATGTAGCCTTTATTATGTTGAGATAAATTTCTTCTAGATCTAATTTGTGCAGCAATTCCATCATTAAAGGATATTATTTTTGCAGCAATTAAAATAATCATATGATTTTTATCCTTCACTCTGTCAATGTGCTGTTACATTTATTGTTTTGCATATGTTGAATGATCCTTACATCCCAGGAACAAATCCACTTTATAAGGCTGTATAATCCTTTCTCTATGCTCTTGAATTTGGTTTGGTAATATTTTTTTGAGGGTTTTTTCATCTGTGTTGATTAGCGATATTGGCCTATAACTTTCTTTCCTCATAGTGTCCACATCTGGCTTTGGCATCAAGGTAATGCTTGCCTCATAAAGTAACTTTGGAAGTATTCCTTTCTCTTCACTTTTTTGGAAGATTTAGAGGATTGCTATTGATTCTTCTTTAAATGTTTGGTAGAAAATTCACAGCAAAGCCATGTGGTTCTGGACTAATCTTTTTAGAGCAGTCAATTTTTTTATTATTGATTTAATCTTCTTACTGTTAGTAATTGGTATGTTCAGATTTCCTATTTCTTCATGATTAAGTCTTAGTAAGTTGTATGTGTTTAGGAATTTATCCATAGTTAATTCTTAATTCCTGACAGAAATGTGAATTGCTAGAGCCATTTTTGAAAATCAAGCTGTCAGCGGTAACCAAATTGAAGAACATATATACTCTTTAACAAGTAATTTTTCAGGGAATCTGTTTAATAGAAATAAAACCACCATCAGTTTGACACTTTTGTCCAATGATAATTTTTGTAGGATTGTTTTGAGAAAAAGGAAATACCCATCAATAGCGAGCAGTTTGATTAAATTAGAAAACACCCATACCACATAATGTTATACAGCCATTAAACAAATACTTCAGAGCTATATATATTAGTTGACTTGGAGAAATTTTTACTAAGTATTTAACATTATCCCATTATTGTAAAATAAAAGATATGTGTTATAAATATGTGTATGAAAGTATACAAAGTACATGTATGTGGAGAAATACAAAATGGTATGCATTAAATTGCAATGTTGGTTGACTAGATAAGGATAGGAGGAATTGTTGTGAAATAAAGGGTACCCCTTAGGAATACATAAAATGTTCTAGTACAATTTATGAATGATTAATTGGTAAATTATAGTATCCTAAGTATTGGTATAGTTCATATTAATGCTTTTTTTAAATATAGCTATTGCCATTTTATGATTCATAATTTTGCTATTTTTTCCCATCTTAAAGCAGTCTCTCTAAACAGTCCTTGTAATTCTGGCTTGGTGGTGATAAACTCCTTTAGCTTTATCTTATTTGGGAAGCTCTTTATTTATCTTTCAATTTTGAATGATAGCCTTGCTGGGTAGAATAATCTTGGTTGTAAGTCCTTGATTTTTATCATATTGAATATTTTCTGCCACTCCCTTCTGACCTGCAAAATTTCTGTTGAGAAATCAGTTGACAGTTTTTTGGGATCTCCCTTATAAGTTACTAGTTGCTTTTCTCTTGCTGCTTCTAGGATTCTCTCTTTGTCTTTAACCTTTGCCATTTTAATTATAATGTGTCTTACTGTAGGTCTATTTGGATTCATCTTGTTTGGGACTCTCTGTGCTTCCTGGGCTTGTATGTCTATTTCCTTCACCAGGTCAGGGAAGTTTTTTAGTCATTAGTTTTTCTAATAGGTTTTCAATTTCTTGCTTTCTCTCTTCTCCTTCTGGTACTACTATGATGGAAATATTGTTAAGTTTGATGTTAACCCAGAGGCCACATTAACTATCCTCATTATTTTGGATTATTTTTTCTTTTTGATGTTCTGATTGAATGCTTTCTGCTATTTTGTCTTCCAGATTGCTGATTTGATCCCCTGCTCCATCTAGTGTCCTGATGATTCCTTACATTGCATTTTGAATTTTAGTTATTTTATTCTTCATTTCTGACTATTTTTTTTATGGTTTTTGTGTCCTCCTTTGTGCTTGCTATCCCTCTGTTGAAATTTTTACTAAGTTCCTTCAGCATCCCTATAACCATTTTTGAGTGCTTTATCTGATAGGTTGCTTGCCATCCTCTCGTTTAGTTCTTTTTCTAGAGCTTTTCTGCTGTTATTTTGTTTGTGATGTAGTTATTTGTTTCCTCATTTTGAATGCCTGTCAGTATGTGTTTCTATATATCAGGTAGATCTACTACATCTCCCAGTGTTGCTAGTTAGCCTTATGTAGTAGGTGCCCTAGCACCATCTCCCTGGTCACCTGCACTGGGTGCTCCTGTAGATTCTAGTTCACTGACAATGCTGTGCCTGTAGCTACTCAGCAAAAGTCTCAGAGGCTACTAATGCCAGTCACCACCTGCCTGGGGACTGTAGATGTTGATAGTTTTCCAAGGAAGATTTCAATGTAGGTGGGGCTGGCTACTCACCAGAGAAAGTACTCTGGCATTGGTGGAGTTGGGTGGGGTAAGGTTCCAGTAAGTCAGCAGGATGGAGCAAGTGGAGCTCACAAGACCAATCAGGTTCAGATTTGGTCATGTTGGAGTGGGAATAACACAGGGAAGGTAGCACCTACCAGCAGGCTGCAAAAAAGAAGGACCTACCCAGAAAAAGTGGCAACTATCCTCCAGCCCTTGCCCCAAAGCCATACACATCAGTCTACCCCTTATGCCTCCAACACCACCTGAGTCCTGGTCCCTCTCCCAGAGTCCAGGTGAGTGTCTGCATGTGACTGAGTCTAAACAGGCACTTTATGAGGATACCTGGATTTCCCATAGACTTCCATCCCAAGTGGATGGTCAAAGTCATGAATGTTTTTTGCAGTCATATGTTGTGGGGCTCCTCTTCCCGGCATCAGTGCTTTAGGCTGGGGGAGCCTGGTATGGAGCTAGAGTCCCTTGCTACTCTGAGGTGAACCTCTATGGCTGAGACATCCCTCCTGATTCTCTACTGCAACCAGAGGTTTGGCTCCTTTCATATCTGTGCCCCTCCTACCAGTCTCAATGTGGCTTCTTCTCTTATTCTTAGTTACAAAACTCTATTCACCTAGACTTCAGATGATTCTCTAGGTTGGTGATGCTAAAATTTAGTTGTAATTTTAATGTATTCATAGAACAAAGCAGTCAGAATGTTTATCTACTCTGCCAGTTTGGATCCCCCTTCACGTAAACTCTTAAGAGTGATTTCTAAAGTCATTCTCTACAAAAATATTTATTAAATGTTTACATATGCAAGACACTCTTCTAGGTGCTGGAGAACAGTAGTAAATATGACAGTTTACAAAGGGTTTTTTTTTTCTGGCATGGTACAAATCTCTGTTTTTTATCTTCAGTTATTCAACATTTTTATTAAGATTAGGTTGAGAATATTCATGAAATAGATATGATGGGGATTGTTTTATGGACAGAATCAAGATTCATAAAATGTATTAATGCATTTTATCAACTTTCTACTGAGAGATTAATTTTAACAGTATTAACAATAAGGTCACATTTTTGGTGAGTAAAATCTACTGCTCTAAAAACTGGAAGAGTAATGGTGTCCTAATAGTACAAACAAGCTATATTAAAGTTTTAGGTTACTAGCATCACAGCGATAACATGGAAATATTAAATTATTTTCAGGAGAATAGAAAAAATTAACATTTCCTTAATAGAACTTTAGTGTGCAGTTTAGTATATAACAGAGGAAAATTGTATTCATGTCATACACTGTAAGATATTATAAGCAAACTAAACTCCAGCTGTAATTAACTATATGCAAAACTGTATTATTAATGAATATTAAATAAAAAATGATCAGAAAGATATGCTCTAAATGGTGAACAGATTAAAATTTTAGTAAGGAGTACTTGGAATGTTTGATCTGAAGAAATATCTACACATATTTGAAGTTTCCTCACATATGTGGGATGTGTGTTAATTCTTTTTAACCCTCAATTGTTGAAATTATAAGAAATCCTATTTGTCTTTAACATGATGATGAACAAATTGTTCATAATATCCCAAAATGGGATGCAATAACTAAGTAGGTTTTTACTTTTTCATTATGAGCGGCATTCATGTGGATGTGGATGATCTCTAAGATAGATGTCATACAGCGAATTATGAATGTATTATGGAGTGGGAAGAATCAGTTGATTTTCAAGGTCCCTTCCAATTCTGAGGCTCTCTGGCTAAATGGGCTTTATTTAATGAGTCTTACAGTATGTCAACATAGTCTGCTAAAAGTCTCCTGCTGTAAAATTATTTGTAGATTTGGTTTAAGCCCAAGAATGGTAATGAAAAAATGTTTTAATTAAAAGACTAACCATCTGAAGAGCAAACATATTTTTTTAATTCCATAATCAATTTTTTTCTCTAAACTTCTATTATTTTTCTTCAGGTTTAAATTATATTCTGGTGGATTAAAAAAATACAAGACTTCTAATCTATATACTTTCTATGTAAGTTCAGAAAAATAGTCATGATTTATCTCTCCATTCCAAGACTTAGTCATTATTGAAATAAAAATATCCATTTAGTGTAAGTAATAAGTATGTGTGACTTTACATATATATGTGTATATATAGTAGCATTAATATAGTATTTATATTACCTATCGAGTAGTTATTTACCTGCCGACTGATATCAATTCATATTGTTATAACACTTTTTATTACATAACATACACTTAACTGCTTTAGTGAATTTAAAAATCTATTAAATCTCTTATAAATCAACACTTTTTCACTTTGTAGCAATTTCATTTGTGACTTGTTACTTGAAAATATTTTAATTTTCTATTCAAAGTTGCTTTATAAAGCACTATGTTTAAATTTCCATTTCTGAAATCATATATGATTTATTTGTTCAAATAGTGCAGTGAATTTATTTTTCTAATACTTGAGGAATAGAATATTACATATGGGTTCGAGTTGGTATATGTAAAAGTTCTCTAGAAACTACAAATGGTATAGGAGATTGATATGGGCAAGACACGTCTTGTAAATATTGCAACTATCAGAAATAGATATGAAATATTAAGAGTGAAAACAACCTAGTGCTTCCTTCAGAATCATAACATTAAAGGAATATCCACCACTACACTATTTTTTATCATTTTACAAAAAGTGTGAAAGCATTTGGACATATAGAAAAAATACATATTAGAATGGAAGAGGCACTATTATAAATATCTTTGAGTAATAGATATGACTTACTAAAAATAAAATCCAAGAAAATAAACTAGAAAACTACTAAAATATTAGAATTATTATAAAAGATAAGTTCAATCAAGTTGCTGTATATTGTTGAGCAATCAGGTGTTTAGAGAGTCATAAGGAAAATGAGTTAAATTCAAAGTAATAATCAAGCCTTTATTAGTGCAACAGGACAAGCAAGAGGCAAAATGAGGCTGGCTCCCCAGTGTTCCATTTTTCTTCACAAAATGGCCCTGGGTGAGTCAGGTGGATGCAGCTCAGATAGGAGGAACTTTCTCACTGCCAAGCAGCCCAAACCAAAGACCCATACCTCTTATGGACTCATGGATCAAGGAAGAAGAGAGAGAGGAAAGGACTGTGAGTGGAAAGGGGCTGAGTCAAAGTGAAGAGAAGTCCCTCCTCTGAGGCATCTAGTATCGGGGACTTGATGAGGGCACCTGGGAAATGCCTCAGCTAAGGTCCCAATAAGGAGGACTTTGAATGGAAGTGGCTGGGCTAAAAATACAGCTGTGTGTAAGCATGGTTGAATGGGAGAATAGGGACTGGGTCCTTGATTAAACTCCCTGCAGAAAACAGTATTGCATTAGCTGTGCACCAAGTGTGGGAAGGTCAGCTAGACCTCATGAAACCTGCTAGGCAAAACCTTGTAATTGCCTATCACCAGGCCTACAAGATAACATCAAATTTTTGGCCTGAAATTGAGCTATAGAAGTCAAAAAAAAAAAATATATATATATATATATATATATATTCATTGATTTACTTGTATTTATATATTTATGTTTATTATAATTATATATTTATTTTATTTTTATATTTTAATATGTTTTCATATTTTATATATATGAGGGGTATTTAGAAATATCTAGCCATGTAATATGAAAAATAGAAGCATTTATGGCTGGATTTTTTTCCAGACCACCCTCAAATTTATTTATATATATTTTATGTACATATTTATATTAGCAAAAATTTGTTTAGCAAATGTTACAAAAGGTTACTTCATGTTTAATTACTGAAGATAAACTCAACCAGAAATGTTCTATATCCAAATTAAAGAAACACTATATATAATCATCTTCAGAACATAAAGTAAAGCCTCAATAATTGGGAAAACATATAATATTCCTAGATAGAAAGCCACCTAATACTGTAAAACTATTAATTTTCCAAAATTTAATCCATAATATATCATAATTCCAATCAAAATCGTAATGAATGCTTTTGGAACATAATAAATTAATTTAAAATTCCTCTTTAAGAATACAGTACTTTAGGAAAGCCCGAAACTTGCTTTCCTTAATAAAAGAAAGTATGTTTAACACTTTAACACAGTTTTGATATACTTGTTATTTGGGGTTCTGTTTCTTATCAGAATGTCACTTATCAGTTCAGGGCCATAATATCTTGAAAAAAAAAAAAAGGATTGTATGATTTTGATAAGCAGAAGAGAAAGACATTAGGAATTAGTCCTAAACATATACGTGGGAGAATATGAGGTGGTTAAATTATTGGGGGTGGTCATAACTTTCATCAAACTTCATATTTTTAGAAACATTTAATTTTAGGAATGAAACTTTTGTCACTTGGTTATGCTCAATTTTCATTCTCTGTGTACTATAAAAGATGTATTATTTTAGCATTTAATTAGTTACCTTTATTTTTCAACATGAAAGACTTCAGATATACTGAAAAGTAGGTGCTAAAATGAACTCATATATTCAACATTAGGAAGCATCAATATGTTCCCTTCTTATTTCACATTTTCAACTAAAATAACATTTTATTACTATTACATAAGCATGTGTGCATGTATATTACAGGAAAATACATATAAAAATAAAATTGAAACATCACGCTTTATTATTCAAGAATGATTACCATTCTGAATACCTTATTGTAGATACTTTCTCCTCTTTTACTATGTACACATACTGATTTTTCCCCTTTTTACCAAAATGAAAACATGTAACATATACTCTTGTAACATGCTTTTTTCCAAGTAATGATTTTCATTCCTTCTTGAAAATATAGTTTTGCTTTAATAATATTTTAATAGCTCTTTCCTATCTTGCAAGATGGCAAGTAAAAAAGCTGAGAAACCAAACACTAAGGAGAAGGATCCTGCAGCAAAGAAAGCTGATGCTAATAGCAAGGTGAAAAAGGGCAACTCCAAGGTCAAAACACTTAAGAAGGGGAAGGCCCCCTGCAGCCAGAAGCCCTGTCTTGGTCAGAGGAATCAGCAGATATTCCAGATCAGTTATGTATTCCCAAAAGGCCATGTATGAGAGGAAGTATTCAGCAGCTAAATCCAAGATTGAAAAGAAAAAGAAGATTCTTGTTACTGTCACAAAACCAGTTGGTGGCGGCAAGAATGGTGGCATCTGAGTGGCTAAACTTTGCAAAATGCCTAGATGCTATTCTACTGAAGATGTGCCTTGCCAAGAAAGCTTTCCTTCAGCACGTGAGACAACCTTGAGCCAGCATCACTCCTGGGACCATTCTGATCATCCTCACTGGGCACCATACAGGCAAGAGGGTGGTTTTCCTAAAGGACCTGAGCAGTGGCTTCCTATGTGTGACTGGACCTCTGTCCCTCAATCAAGTTCCTTTGCATAGCACACACCAGAAAGCTGTTATGTCCTCCACCAAAATTGGTATCATTGGTATGAAAATCCCCCAATGTCTCACTAATGCTTACTGCAAGAAGCTGCAGAGGCCCATACACCAGGAGGGCGAGATCTTTGACATAGAGACAGAGAAATACGAGATTACAGAGCAGCACAAAGTTGAAGAGAAAGGTGTGGTGTAGACTCACAAATTCTGCCAAAAATCAAAGCTGCTCCTCAGTTCCAGGGCTCCCTCTACTCTTTGTTTGCTCTCACAAATGGGCTTTATCCTCATAAAATGATGTTCTAAATTTTATACGAAGAGCTGATTTAAGTGCCTGATCTGTTAAAACAATTATTTGTTTAAACCATATCTAATTAAGAACCATGTATTGCATCTTATAAGTAATTTGAAAAGTTAAATTAAAATCATTTATTAATTATATGTACATATAATGAATGTACTAATAAGAAGAAATGAGCACAGTGAAGAGAAACAAGCAAAATTCGGGGAGAGTGTTTAATGAGCTAGTAGATAAGATATGGTGATCATGGGACTTTTTTCTAAAGAGCTAGCACTTGAACAGACACTTGAATTATATTAATGCTGTGTATTTTGAACTTAAATACTTGAGATTTTATAGTTCTACTTTAGCCATATTTTTATTTTTTCCAAGTTTCTTTCAGAGGATATAACATGAAGAGATTTAATCTGTTCTCTTAATACTAATAGCTAGTGTCATGATTCATGAGACATTATTTATAAAAAGAGATCTTAACACATATAAGAAGAAGGATACATATTAGCCACATTGGACTCACCTGTAGGAGACAGTGACTAGATTATCCTTGACTTTATGAGAGGTCATTTCATTACTTTAAATAGGCTATTTATATAATTTGTGATTAAAGAATTAAAAGATATTATGGAAGAGTTTTTCAATCAAAATGTGGATTTTAAAAAGTATTTTTAAAATATAACAAGTTAAAGGTTTTAAATTATAACTTTTCTATGTAAATGCCTCAATATTTCAAGGAGCCAAAAAATCAAATGCCTTTTTTGTTTCATTTACTCCTAAAATTGTCTTGACTCCTTGGAGTTAAAATAAGCTGGTAGTTTCATTCTCGATATCTGGTTGCCTATAGATCTTGTCCTGAAAAAAATTGTATCACCTGAAATGAGATAATTCTTTTTCTAAGAAGCATTACAAGATCTTTCCTTCGTTATACCATTTTGACATCCATTTTCATTGGGAAAAGAAATGGAAGTCAGCTACCAGACACTAGCTGGGTTAACATTTTCTGCAGGCTCTAGAGTCCTCTTTCCATAGAAATAAAGTTTGAATTGTGTAAAATGGGAGACAGATTTTAAAACCAGTCTGTGCTTCTACTAGTGAAAACTTGTGCAGATGTGTTTTCATGTTTGCAAGACAGGATTGGTTGAATAATTCTACCTGATGAGCTTTCCAATGTGATCTGAAAGTCTATGGGGGAGAATTAAAACTTTCCTAAATTTTAAGTAGAGGAGTATGGTCATATGAGTTTACTAACAACAACATGAGAGGGCCATAATGCTTCCTTAAAAGACCAGAAACATAAAAATGTTCTGTTTATTGCATTGTGAAAGCTTTAATATACTTAGTCTGCAATTCATTATTTAGTTACTCAAGAGATAATAGTAAACTGGCATTTTAAAGCTTGAATTTAATAATTAGAATGGAGTAGAAATATTTTAATTCTTCCTAAAATTGAAGTAAAGCTATGCAATTGTTTTCAGTATTTTGAAGTAAATTCTTATGAAATTTTGTTATTAGAGGATCATATTAGACTTTTTATTAGCCTATGGAGTACTGAAGAATGAAAGAAATAAGTTGCAAATATCACATTTTCAGATGAATAGCATGAAAGTGAGAGCAATAGTGATAATAATCTCAAGATCTGAGTCTTTGGCTTTGTAACCTGGTTTAAATTATTTTCTCTGAGATATAAAATAGTAAATTTATCTATGGTCCTTTATGCATCATTTTACAAGACTAGGGGAATTGCTGTTGTATGCTTCCCAGAAGTTTTAACAACACAAAGATACTTACATAGCAGTATTGGGTTTGTCTTACTCTAATACATACTTTTTACTTTTAAAAAATTGCAACCCAATTTCTGTACTTTATTTACTGAAAGTCTACATTTATTATACTCTGAAAACATAGTAGTCATTTAGTCATGAATATTTTATTAATATTTGAGACTATGGAAAACAGGCCAAAAATAATTCTGTCAAATTAATGCAAAATTACAATATTGTTACCCACTTAAATGTTCTATTTATATTTAAATCATTCATAATGTAATTTAAAGTAATCATAAATCCTATTACATGTTTGCTTAAAATGAACAAACAGCTTACTTATTGTTGAAAGTTCCATTGTTAGCTCTCAAAATTTCTTAGCACCTAAGAGGGTATTTTCAACAAAATAAGCTAATGATCTTATACAATAGAGAAAAAAATTCATAACCTTATAGTATCAACAGGACTTGATATTTGCTTAGGCTATTCTAGTAGCCAAAGAGATTTGATGGTGATATGACCTCCCATTTTGCTTCACAGTACTAATCAAGTTCAAAATTATTAGATTTTAGGAAGGTTAAAGTACATATTATAAACTTGTAGCTCTAAGATTTAGAAGTAAGTTATAGAGAAGCAGAGGTGAGTGTCTCACGGTTGGAATTTGCAGAACTCTTCTGTGTTTACAACTGGAGCTATTACAGAGAAGTATGTTTCTTGTACTCATTGTGTGAAACACTGAAAGGTATTTCTCAACTCTCTTTTCTTCACAAAAGTGCTTCTGGATCTTTTCCAAGTAGTTAGTGCTTATTGAGCTTATACAATCTGCTAAATGATAGATGGTAAACAATGCCAAGTAGGAGATATAGCCAAGATCCAGGAGGAAAAATGAAAATAGGTCCTTAAGTGACATTTCTCCTCATCACAGTTTGTTAGATGAGTCTTAGTATTTCACACAAAGCCCTAAATGAAGTAATCTCTGCCAAGCTCATTGAAATTCTCTCCTGCCATTGTTCCTTGGACATCAATAAGTTTTCCATTTACTTATTCAATATGTGAGTATATCCAAAACCATGTATGCAGGATACAGAATTAAATAAGACAAGTCCCTGTCATAATGACTTTCATTTTCTAATGGTGGGGTGGGGTGGGCCAGATATGAATTAACATATAAATGATCATATAAGATAATTTCAGATAGTGATAAATGCTAATAAGAAAATAAGTATAGGATAATTAATATTTTATTGGACTGAGGAATGGACACCAGGATGTGGATCTTTCAGGCAGATGAACTACTAATAAAATTGGAATAATTGTAAAGAGGCAGGCTTGGGGTATGGAAAGAGAACGTATGGAAAGAGAACAAAAGCAGAGGAAAAGTCCTGAGATTAAAAAGATGGTGATACATCAAAGTAATAGAAAAAAGGGCTCATATGGCTTACGTATAGGTGATTCTTGAGAGTTTGAAAAGATATATGTCACATAGATACAGGTATATGATACATGGATGTTGGCATCAGCATTGTCTGAGTACTTACTCAAGATTTTCTTTCAAGACCTACCAAACTAGGATCTGTAGCGCTGGTCCCAGGAATCTTATCAAGCTTTCCAGATGATCTTTACGCATCCTAAAGCTTGAATTAGCACTGGTTTATGTAGAATTCTAGGAGTGATTAGATGTTGGTATTGATTTCAGAATTTAGTCTAATTTAAGTAAGAATTTTTTTCAGGAGGAGTTATAGCAAGGACATTGAGTAACTCAAATAAAATTGGTTTCTATAGCTAGAGAAGACTGGAAGCAGAGAGATCACTTTGAAGGCAATTGCAGTATGGTAATTGAAAATGATTTTGGCTTAGATTAGGTTAAATTCAGTGATGAAAGAAAGATTATATTTTCTTGAAAATGTTGGAGGATGAACTGAATGTTGGAGAAGAAAAAAATAAAAGGGATGAGGAACATTTAAGCAGTTGCAGTTAATTGGATTATTTAATAAGATGAAAATAATTGAAAGATGAACATGTTTGGTAGAGAAAAAAATAGATAATCAAGAGTTCAATTATGGGCCTATTAAATTGGACATGACTGTTATATTATAGTATCCAGTATATATGAAGAATACTTACAACTCAATAATAAGAACTCAAAAACTAACCTGATATTTAAAAGGACAAAAGATCTGAAGAGACTTTTCACCAAAGAATTTATGTGTATGGCAAAGGTACATAGGAAAAGAAGCTTCAAATTGTTATTCATCAGATAAATATAAATATAAACCAAAATGATACATCGTTACCTACCCACTAAAGGAGACTAAAAATTCTTATGATGGCAATGCTAAGTTTAGGTAAGGATAGGAAGCAACTGGAACTCTCATGTATTTTTAGTATGAATGCAAAACTTCTAAAGAAAAATATGACATTATCTTTAAAGAAAAAAATGAAAACTACATCAGACCTTTAAAGTTTTGAATGAACTCTTTCAATATTGTGAGTCAAAATTATTTAAACATAAAACTTTATTAAATTCAGCCAAATGGCCAATTAAAAGTTTTGACCATTGACTATAAAGGCAATTTTTAAACACACAGGAATTCAGAAAATGTAGTATGCACAGGCCCTCTCTGGGAAAGGAAGTTACTACAGATGCTCCTTGACTACTAACTGGGTTACATCCCATTATAAATTAAAAATATAAGTTGAACATATATTTAATCCACTTAACCTATTGAACATCATAGCTTAGCCTCACCTACCTCAAACATACTCAAAACACATTAGTCTACAGTGGGTAAAATCATCTAACAGAAAGCCTATTTTATAATAAAGTGTGGACTATCTCATGTAATTCATTGAATAGAGATTCCAAAATACAGCAGTGTATTGGCTGTTTCCCTCATGACCGACGGGGAGCCACAACGCCTGTCCCCACCCAGCATCCTGCGAGAGTCCTGTACCCACATATCAATAGCCCAAAACAAGACCAAAATGTAAGAGTTGAGGTATGGTTTCTGCTGAATGCATATCTGTCATGAGTGCTTTAAAAGCAGCCATGTGCAGTCTTTTCTTGCAAGTCAACTGGGCTAGAACCGGTAGAGGAGCACTCCCAAAAGGAAACCAAATCTCCCTCTGGCCAGGTAAGGCCCTCAAGGCTGGGTGTTCCTACAGTTTGCAGCAGAAGCAATACAGACCACGTTAATATATTTTTGAATGCTTTACTCACACGTTAAATTCACACACACACACACACACACACACACACAGGCATATAAGGTACAACGAGAAATGAACCGGTCCAACGAAAGATGTTAGGCTCGGGCTGGTAGAGGGATGCAACTGGTCACTTTATGACCAGGCAGAGCCTCTGGTGGCAGATGTATTGGCTAAGTAGCAGGACGTCTCACCAAGATCAGAGTGATCTGCTGTCAATCAAAAGTCCTCTTCTACCTCTCTTCTCACAGGCCTTAGGTGTTCCAGATGGTTGGTGCAGGATCTCCTCCGCAGGGTCCCAGCTTGTGAACGCCCTTGCTTTATCACTAGGTCCAGACACATCCTTACTGCACTTGTTCTAGCTATGGAGTCCTCAGGTTTTTAAAATGGAGTTACTTATATCAGTGTCCATAGTGCTCTGTACGTGCCATCCCCTGATTCCCAAAGCACTCCAGGAAGTGTGAGGGAATCACGATTTTTGTTTGTTCCTTTTACATTTGGTGGTGCAACACTAACATAGGGACATCTTAAGGAGGAGTATAGCAAATAGTAAGCAAATGAATAAAAGGATTTCTTTCAAGACTGTCCAAGAATGGCTCACAATATAGTTTCAAGAATTTTTCAACCAAGTGAGGGGATTATAATCAGACCAAGAACCAGAGCATGTGATAAGATGCAAGGAGCACTTTATTAGCATCCATAAAGTACATGGCTATTCAGTTGTAGGGATAAGTCCTCCCGTGAGATTGCAGCATTCATAGTCATTATTATGGTATGAAATCTGGCAGAATGTTGATCCAGAGCCATAATATGTGCTTTGGTGTCATTCAATTTTTGATTAATGATATGTTTGTTTTCCTTTAGTTTTAAGGATATGAGAGGAGTTAATCCATGGAATATCAATAGAGTTAGTGGAGATAGTTGGTATTAAGAATCTACATGACAATTCTGTAATTGCAGTACTGAGAGCAGCATTATTTGTAGTAATATTAATAACATTTTCAAGGGTAATATATCCCTTTATTCCAATTTGAAAATTTGTCATTTCTGTATGATTAAAGAAATAGAGGGAGTTCCCTGATGGTGCAGTGGCTTAAGGCTTCGGCGTTGGCGCTGTCAGCGCTGCGGCCTGGGTTCGATTCCCAGTCAGGGAGATACCCACATACCAAAAAGCAAAAAAAAAAAAAAAAAAAAAAAAAAAAAAAAAAAAAAAAAAAAAAAAAAAAAAAAAAAGGAAAAAAAGAAATAGAGGGTTGTGTTGTCTTTGGAACAGACAATCCAGGCACCTTCACCCAAGCTCTTTACAATATTAGGGGTGGTTACTTCCATCATAGGAATGTCTTTAAAGGAAGGAATGATCTCATTCATAGTAAAATAGATTCCGTCGATAAATGTGTGGACAGCGTCCCTTGGTATATAAGCACCATGTACAAAGAATGGCCTTTCAGCAGTTATGGAAGTCCTATCTTCTAATTAAATGGTAGTTTGATAACTATCATACATTAAAGTTGAGTATGCATCTATGACTTCTAAAGTATTTAGTTCACATTCATCATTATCCATACATCCAGGAGGTCTGGAATAGTCAATATGGACAAGGGAGAGAGTACCAAATGAAGTATGTGTGCAGAGCCTGTTGTAAGCAAGAAATTAAGCTTAACTGGGGAGGACTGGAGGAGCGAATGCATTTTAAGACAGTTATTGAAGAGTTTTTGTTTAAGTATTTCAGATCTAAGTGGCATAAAGTTCTTTTCTAAGAGGTTGATCCTACCATTGGTAAGATCTACATTAGCCTTAAGTAATTCTAACATTTCCATATGTGTATGTAAAACAGTGAATTTCTTAGACAGAAGCTGAGACTTCACTTAATGAGTCAATAACTTGTTTTCTGAAGTTCTCACGAGCAGTTCTATCCTAGAACATTTGTACTGTCAATTCTTGTATCTCTGCCTCCTGTATGCCTGCAGCTATCAGGAAGGTGATAACACCAGCTGCCCTCAAGGCCTGCAGGGCCTTCCTGATTGCAACTGTGTTGAAGTATCTCAAATTGACAGAAAATACTTTGGAATGAAATCTCTCACCCTAAAAGATCTTACATTCAGGCAACAAGTTTTCCACTACAAAATCATTGGTTAAGAAAGTAATTTTTATTCTCTTACAAGTAGGTCTGTATAATAATTTTAAAAGTTCTAGAAGAACAGGCATAGGTGCTATGGTTTGTCTAATTATGGGTGGTGGTTTTAAAAGTCCCTTAGTCCATGAGTATTTGTCCTAAGGGCAAACAGTGGGGTTAAAACAGCCTCTGTAAATGACACAGGTCCTGGCAAATGTGGGTGGACATGACATTTTTCAAAAGTCATGGGAAAAGAATAAAGGTTTTATGCAGTAGAGAGTATGATAATATCTCTGGTATTTTGGGAAGGGACATGAGATGCAAAGAATGCTTCTCTCCATATCCCTTCAATAGGTAGAATTGTCCTACGCTGATAACTGTTAAGTACTACATCAATCTGTTTGCCTGATGGGCACGTTCCTCTTAATGTTTTCCACTAATTCAAAGATTTGTATTGGACATGTGAGGAGACACTTTGAGGAAAAATGAACATAATATCCATAATTTTCCCAGTGTCACAGAAAAGTAAATGAAGACTGGGTGATGAATATAGCCATGGTGAGCCATATCCATGTATGGAATCTATTGTTGTCCCTATATGAGTATATCTACTAGTAATATTGTTAGCCAGGAATATTTGACTGTGTTAAGGCCTGCCAGATTGCTGTAATATTTACTTCAGAAAACTTGGGATAGAAAGGTCCTATAGTAGATAAGGAAACAGTTGATAAAACTTAATATTGGCAGGTTCTACTACACATCCTAAGTAGGTATTTAATCTTTGGGCCTCTATAATGTTTTTCAGGCCACCTGCTTGTGAAAGGTGAAATGGATCGCCAGATGTCCAATGAGGATCAGAGTGAAGGTTAGTGTTGCCTCCCAATGGAAACATGGGGGGCCCACATTCAGGAACTCTGTGTGGTAAGTGATATGTAGTAGCATTGTAAGGAATGAAAGGAATCCAATTTAGTCTCGGCAACCATATTGGGGCTTGAGTTTTGCCTAATTCATTTTCGTTCCTAAATTCTTGAAGACGTGTTGAAGATGTGGAATGTGACTGTGTTTGGTGAGACAAGGGCATATTCTATAATACTGTCTGTCTCATTTAGATCTATAAATCTGTCCCTACAGTTCATTGTTGTAGACATATCCCCTGTAGAAACTAAATGGATGTGATGCCTCTAAGCAGTGGTGGAGTTTGAAAAAGTTATATATTCTAACTTATGGTCAGTGATGCTTACAAGAGAGGTAGTAATAAAATTGAAGGTGGTGTTGTAAGGGTTCCTATAAAGAATTGCATTGAGACATGAATTCATGGCAAGCCATTATTTGCCAATAGGAAGGGCAACATTGTAGAAAAGATTGACCTCATCAAAGCCCTCAGGTAGTCCAGTGTCTATAATATTGTAAGTTTCTGAAACATTAAAGCATAGCAAAAGCATGTTGGTATTGAAATAAGTGTTATTAGGCAAGAACAAGGTGGAATGATTAAATTTGTAGCCCACTGTGCAAATGTAGACAAGCTTAGGGCATAAAGTATCTATAATCTCATGTGAGTTTCTAGGTATATATGTATCAGTTGGGTGGTTAAGACCCACAGTTTCTGTGAGCAAAATGGACATTGGGTGCTCTCGCTAGTCCAATTCAGCTGCAGTAAGTTCAAAACCTTTTCTGGGATGAGAAAGTTTTCTTGAGGTGAATGCTAGAAATCAGTGAAACCTTTTCATAGGCTATAAATACAAAAGTTGCCAAAGGTGGGAAAATTTGGAAAGTTAATAAGTTTATAAGTGTAATATGTAGTTTCTCCTTCCTTTGATATGATATTATGGCCCAAGGGGTATCCATAAGGACCTGGAATAGTGTTCTCAGGTGGGTTGAATTTAAAATTGTGTGTTATGAGTTTCAGAATCGAAGGATGTTTGGTGGCAGTAGAGGCAGAAATGGCAGAGGTAGTAGTATTAGTGATAATAGCCTCAGTGGGGTCCTCACATTCTATATGAAAGTAATCTCCAAAGGCTCCTAAGGGTTCTCCCCAAAAACTAAATTAAGTTAGTAATGCTCCTGCAAGTATACAGGAAGAGCTGCATGCAAGTTTGGTCATGTGGAGGTAAGTTCAGTTCTTCAATCAATGGTTCTGACTCTGCATGATAAAGCAGTGGGGAAGGAATGTGTGCATAACTGTTAAAAGAGTCCTGATGGGTTGTTACAGATCAGATAAATAGTAGCTTGAGAGCTAAGAAAACTGAAATCCTTATTAAGAACACATAAAGAACACATAGTCTCGGTACATTGCCTTTCATCAGTATATTTTACATTAACAAAATCTTTCCAGGCATGGGCTGTTTGATCCCTGGTGAGCATATACTGGAAGCAAACCTCAGGGTCTAAGTAAGTATCACACCAGTACCTCATTTTAGTCCACTCAAGATTCGCAGTAAAAAAGGTTAGCAAACATTTTGGTAACTAAAGGGAGGTTATCATATATAATATATTCAGAGATATGTTTGTCTAGGCCAGAGGTGAGTCTGGGGTTTTCTGTAGGGTCTTCCAGACTTGGAAATGGTTTGGTAATGCCAGGTGCAAGAGTTATAGGCATAGCAGTGGTATTAACCATGGTAAGTTTTTTATGCCTTGTAAGTGCTTGCAGACTTTCAATTGTTCCTTTCAGTGTAAGGGCAATTTGTCTTTTTGG
>PVJL010004366.1:60000-131445 GCA_004026885.1 Lyroderma lyra
ATATGGTCTATTGTCCCAGGGGTTTTTTTATTAGATTCAGTGTCTGAAACTCCCAGGGGCCCTCTTGTGTTTTGAAAAGAATCTTTTTGTAAAATTTTGTATTTCTCTCTGCTCTTGGCTAGGATGGTATCTTTGTCTTATGTTGAAATATCCCTTCAGAGATGGAGGTTCTATGTTAAAGTTTCCTCCTTATAGTGGGAGCTTCCTAGATGTTTGAAACCTATTGTCTTGGGAGGTTTGTTGGATTTGTTCTATTAAATATATCACTTGGCATTCTAGGGTGTTCATATGTTTGCCTCCAAAATTGTCCCTTAGGCTGTCAGAACCTGTCTCTATTAGGCACATTAAACCTTCTTTTAAATGGAGCACCTTGAGGGTGAAGTTCCTCTGGATTGTATACTTGTATTGTATTGAATGTAAATCTTACTGGTGTCCAATTCCTTGGAAAGGTTAAGAACCTTAATAATATCATCAATAGTCTGTGCCTAACCAATGGCATTCATGTATGATATTTTTAGTTGAGGTGGTGCTCCTCTTAATATAGCTTTTTTTAATGCCATGGGATGCTATCACCTCCATTGGTGTGTTGATATATGGCAGCATTTCATATACTAATGCTAGAATAACTAATTTTCTGACTATTTTAATTGTGTCATGTGGTGTGTGTCATTTAATATTGTCTACCAAAGATGTTAAATCTGTTTGGAGTGGGGTATTTCTTCAAGATTTTGCTATCCAATCACATAAAGTATAAGTCTGGTTGTGGCATTATGTGGTTAAATTAATTAATTCAGAATTAAGGGCTGATTGTTCTGTAATGGTTGAGATTTGCCTCATCTCTCTGCATGTTAAGAGAATGGTATTTGCTCCTTATCCCATATCATAAGGAACTATTCCGCATCTGTCTTGTCTTTTTGGCAATAGTCTATTCTCATGGCCCGTAATTCTGCTCTTGCATATTCTCTTCCCTCATCCACTATTTGTGGTGAAGTATTACTATGATTATAGTCAATTCTGGTGATTACTGGCCTGCTTTTATATAAGCAGTTTGTGCTCCAGTGGTCATTATAATCCTCTGGGTACAGATCCATTCCCTTGGGATCTTCTGTAAAATAAACTCTAATAGTGTCCATGGACTTACTTTTCTTAATAACTTTTCTAGCTAGGTTTTATTCTGTCTGTCTGTCCTCATCAAGCATACACATAGACTACAGTAAGAGGGCCAGAATGTCTTCCTTTGGTGTCCCAGATTTCCTTGGAACCACGAGATTTAGCTACACATCCTCTGGAGTTTGTACAGGAAGCCACTTTTAGACTTCTACCTTTGTGGAGAACCAGGACTCCTCCACTCCTAAGAGGGTTTTTGGACGTCTCCTCACCTTCAGAGAATTCTTAAGTTTCTCAACTAGTACTAGCATTCTTGAAATCTCACTGCCACTTTATATCAGAATTTAGTTTTCCAGAGCAGAAATTCCCACTGTGAAGAATTTGCTGAACTAAATTTAGAAATAAGCTTGGCTTCTGCCTTTCCCCCTGGTTATACGCTAGTATTGCCAATCTATTCATAAACAGAGAAAAATAAATTTTCACAGTGTTTTGCAGTTGCTTCTAGCTGCTTTTTATTTTGTTTGATTGTTTGTGTTAAGTTTTCAATTTAGGTTGAAGCTGACCAACACTGCACAGCCCAGGAATTTTCCTTGCCACCTTGTCTAGCTGCCAGTCAGGGCAGAACCTCTTGGCTTTGATCTACATGGTTTAGAGCCAGTGAGCTCTCAACATCCAGGCTAGTTCCTGGTCAGGGGAAACTACTTTCACAGCCCGGAGTAGCCAGCCTATTGGTTACAAGAGAGTAATTTTGGTTTTAGCTTCCTAAAATTTGGTAGATATTAAGCTTTGTTTGGGTTCAAAACCATTTTGTTCCTGAGGACCAAGGAAACGATTCCCTCTAGAAGCCCAAAATCTACTTGAATTACAGCCTCTGTGACCGAGGGGACTGACAGGGGCCTGCTGGCTTCAACTCTGGCTCCTCAGCTCCCTCCCAACTGTGGAAGGAGGAGTGCACCAAATCCTGGAATGGAGCTCAGAACGAGGCAGGAAAGCGCTGGCATATCCTGGATAACTGCAGACTTAAATCTGTTTAACATTAATTCATCCTGCCGACTACACCAATAGTCGCGAGCATTTTAAAAGCAGCCGTCATGCCGTCTTTTCCTGCAAGTCATTCAGACTAAAAACCAATGGAAGAGCCCTCCCAAAAGGAAAACAAATTTCCACCCAGCCAGGTGGGCCCTTGAGGACGGGTGTTCCCTTGGTTCCTAAGGGACTCCCATGGTTTGCAGCAGAGGCAAGACAGACTGCCTTAACATATTTTTGAATGCTTTACTCACACTTTAAATTCACACACTCGCACACACACACACATAAAGTGCAGAGGCAATCAGTAACAAAGAAGTCCAATGAAAGATGTTAGGCTCGGGCTGGTAGGGGGACCACAGCTAGTAAGTTTCTGATCAGGCAGCACCTCCAGCAGCAGAGTCCCCAGCAGCAGGAGGTTTCAGAGAGATCAGCGTGATCTGCTGTCAGTCCAAAGTCCTGCTCTTCTATCTTTCTTCTCACAGGCCTTACATGTCCCAGATGGTAGGTACATGGTCTTCTCAGCAGAGTCCCAGCAAGTGAATGTCCTTGCTTATTGCTAGGTCCAGACACATCCTTACTGCGCATGTTCTAACTTTGGAGTTACTCAGGTTTTTAAAATGGAGTTACTTATATCAATATCCATAGGGCTCTATAAAATATCACTTTTGTACCATCATAAAAATAAAAAAAATGTAAGTTCAATCATTGTAAATTGGAGATTATCTGTATTTGCAGTTTAGCAAAACAAGAAAAAGAATTACAAAAAAGGGAAAGCAGGGTTGAAATATAAGATCAGCAATAAAATGAAACCCTACGGTGACAGACCTACTACAGGCTAGAATAAAATCAGTCCAAATTATATAAGGAAGTCAGAAGGTCTTCATAAGAATGTCCTAAGAAAGAAAATGAATAGTGTGTTCAAAAACCTGCATTGCATTACTATGGAGACTGTAAACAGAAAGGGGTGGAGTAAAGCGAGTACTTTTTACCATTATGATTAAGAGAAAATGAATAAACTTGAAACCTAATAACCAGAAAAATCAGTTTTGTGACATTATCAGTGGAATGAAAGTTTTTCTTTGATGATAATAGGTAAATTAAAATAATAATAAAAATAATTATATATTGCCCTTCCTACCATTTCCTCCTTTCATTTTCTAGTAGTGGTCTCTTTGAGTAGCATATTTTTATTGATATTAATATAAAATAATACAATCACAGAACTTAATTCCACAGGAGATAATATGTAATAGTAATGTTTGAAATTTTTGAGTGAATTTAGATAAAACTGGAAGTCAATTATTGTTAGAGAATAGAATGCAAATGCTATAATATAATAGTAATAACATGGGAGTAAAGGTATTATCAGGGCTTAGTCATAGAAGCAGTAGGGCACATACACACATGTCTGTGTACATGTATGTATATACATACATAATGCAGATATTATATATGATATATTAACAAACTGGCTAAGCAAGGCAGATGTTCAGAGGGCAAGGCAGGGAGGAAGGGAAGATTACAAACAGTCTAGAACCCTATGAGCAAGCACTAAAGTTTGGAGTCTTTTTACTGCGTACTAGTGAGACAGAGCCTTATATATATGTATCATAAGGTAACCATCGTAAGTATTATTGTTATCTTTGCCATACTTTATTAATTAGAAAATAACTTAGTTTTGAGACAGTTTTCAAAAGTGAAACACCTAGTTAAATATCAAGGCATTTGAAGATATGATTTTTTTAAAGAGATTTCTTTATTTTGGAATCACTCTACTGTATCTATTTCTGTAAATTTAAGTAGAGAAAAAGATGGTTAAGTGATGGCAACTACCACAACAATTACTGACACTCATAATAAGCACCATAAAAGTGTAGAAATCTAATTTTTGCCTTGGAACATCTCCTTAGCAGTTTTTCACTGCTAATCAGCCTCAAGCTTTAATGAATAGAATAATAAGCACCATTAGAATAATTTACTATTTATCAAGAATAATAAACCACTTAGAATAACAAAGCTAAAATAATAAGCCAATGCTTAAATCATGAAATAGGAAATGGAAGAAAGAAAAAAAGATTCACAGAGGAGTTGAGATTATTGCTGGTGTGAGCTACTGAGCTTCCCTGATGTGCTGAGCTCTTTATTGACCTACTCAGAACCCACCCCTGCATCCTGCTCAATATCACTCAGTATACTTTGTAGATCAACTAAATCAGACCCACCTGGAGTGCCTGTTAAGCCAGACAAAGAAAAGAGATTTCCAAGGCTCTTTCTTCTCTGATTGGAATGATTCTTCTTTATAAATCTATGTCCTAGTCCCCTTTGATGCCATTTGTTTCTGCTGGCCTTTCTACCTAAAATGAGCTGGATTTCGAACTTCACCTGATAAAATAATCTGCTCATCCTTTAAGGCTCAGATCAATAGCTATTTTTTTCTTTACACTTCTTGCTTCCAATTTCCCACCCACTTACCCACCCATGACAAAGTGGAAGTAGAGTTCAGAGAATGTTAGCAATAAGATTACTCAAATTCTTGTTTTAAAGGCAAGGAATACAGAAGAAAGAATCTCAACATTTTCATTTAAAAGAAAACCTTGCTTTCCAAACAGTAAATATTGAAGTTGCTCTTAACAAGAGAACTAAATGAAATTAGGTAAGAGAGTATCAAATATTACTATTATAAAGGTAGAATAAAAAATTATCACTTTTAATAAGAGCACTTTTAATTATTGATATAATTACATATAGCTATCTTTATTCCTATGTTTTAATAGAGTATGAACTTTATTAAGATTCTGGAAATGGAGGAGGGAATTTTAGATTCTTTTCCAATCCTGCTGTGCTATGAATTAATATTTTTCAGTTTTAGCAACTGAAAAATAGCCCCCTTTCAGCAACTGTGAGAATCAATTGACTGCTCTGTAATCTTCTTTCTAAGTATATATATAAAATGACTGAATGACTGAATGAGAAGTTGCATAAATTAATAAGGTGACTTTAACAAAATATTTTGACTAATGTATTCTGAGTGACGGTGCACAAATATTAAATATTAGTATAATTAGCCTCCTCCTCCTCCAATATTTGAGTTTCTGTAAGCATATCACTATAGTGAAATTACCAATATTAATTTGGTAAAAAATTTTTACCTACTTCTAATTATGCCATGTTTGTATTCCTGAAGAGATATGTGATTTAGAATTGCTGTAGTTATTTATATAATTTATTACTTTTTATTTATATAATACTTGAGAACTGGTGATCTTTTATTTAAAAGACAGGCATAGATAATTTTATCTAATAAATAGCATGACTCTCTGAAAAGGAAGCTCAATATTTTTCACATGGCTCAATGTGGGGTGAAGCAGCACCAGATTGTTTGCCCTGTAGATGTAACTTTGACAGGAAAAGCCAACAGGTTCTTTTGATGGACTTAATCAATTAATCAGGACTAATTTCAGCACAGTTTCATACAATATGGACTACATTCTTTTAAAAAGGTAGCAAAGAAAACCATTTTAGTAGTTTTAAGTTAGGAAATATATTCCATGCTTGAAACTGTCTCAAATACCAATCTTATTATAAATTCTTATCCACTCCTTTTTTTCTATTCTTGGTAACCTCATACATTAATGTGTCAGACCAAAAAAATGTGTTTTCAAAATGTTGCAGTGAGCATATGGATTCCAGAAAGATGTGAAAAATCCATGGTAATAAAATGAACACTTTGTTTTGCAAATAGTGCAATCAGATATCAAATAACAAATAATGTCATTATCTGATATGACCTAAAAAGAAAAACAAGTTTTACTTTTATAGAAAATAGACTTAGCTTTAATTTTGTTCTCTACAAAAGCATGTTTTTAAAAGAAGTTCATTAGCTGTAGCTCTGGGCAATATTCCTACAAAGCTGTGCTCATAGTCAAGGTGAAAAATGAGTCTACCTCCAACTCTCATTGCCAGTTTTAGCTACACAAGTCATTGTCAGCATGAAAATCTATGCACTAGATGAAGTTTATCACTACTGCCTCCAAATTCTCAAGTAGTGCTTTTCACCACTATTAGCATATATGGAAAATTCATAAGAGATTCTGGAAGTAGAACACCCAAAATATTTGGATGTTTCTATCATAAATAGAGATAAGAAAAATAGTTACTCAAACAAGCTTCCTCCCTCCCTCCCTTCCTTCCTTCCGTTCTTCCTTTCTTCTCTTTTTTCTTTCATTATTTCCTGTACAATAACATATGGTAGTGTATATTCTAAATACAGTCAGAAGGAAACGGTAGAGACCCCAAGTAATAGTAAGAGCAGGACATCTAGCCAACTAGCATCTTGGGAATAGCAAGAGTTTGAGGGACAGCAACTATGAAACAAAGTCCATTTTGGATTGATTATCTGCTAGACTCAACTTCCTTGGGAACTATTTTGCCCATTCAAAGAAAAAGCTCTATGGGAGAAAAAGGCTAAATCTGTCTGGGGTGAGAAGTTCACAAGGAAGGAGATTTGAACAGGACCTACACAGATAAGTAGGAATTTGATAAAAAGAAAAAAATGGGAATCTTATACAGAGCAAACATTTTCAAATGCAAGGAAGAATACACGAGTTGGATAAGAAATTCAGTGTGATTGAACGCTTAGATGTAGAGTATAGCATGGCAGCAGATGGGATGGCATCCAATCAGAAAAATCTTGTGTGTCAGAATGAAGAATTCGGCCCTTATTCTGTAAGAGATACAGGGTGCTTACATGTCTATAAGGAAGAAATGGAGTCCAGAACAAAGGTATTTTTCTTAGGTAGTTTCTCTAATTCACTCACAAGAAAATATCAGAAAATAATATTGGTACCAATGCTTAGTTATTTTAAAAATATTTTATTCTTACTGTTCTTTAGTTATGTGGTAAGTGTTCAGCATACAGTGCTACAATGGTTCCTGCCTGTGTAGTAGAGAAGACCTGCAAATGATGATATTAATGAGTATCAGTGCCAAATGCTGTTATGAGTGCAAAGATAGCACATAGAAGGAAAATTGAACATGGTCTCATGAGGGTGGGGAAGGCTTTTAAGGAAGTTTCATTTGTTCTGAAACTTCAAGATTGGCATTAATTGTATGTGAAGTTTTTTATCTCATAATGAACACTTAATCACTCTGAATAACTGCCCTTAAAAATAAAATCCTTTTACATCCAAAATAAAAGAAACTCTTTAAGACCTGGTACAGATAAATATATGGACAGTTAGTCTTTATAGTTAAGATTGCATTGCTTACTCTTTTTTTTTTTTTTTTTATTAATTGACCAGTTTCTTTTTTTTTTTTTTTTGCTTTTTGGTATGTGGGTAGCTCCCTGACTGGGAATCGAACCCAGGCCACAGCACTGACAGCACCAGTGCTGAAGCCTTAAGCCACTACACCATCAGGGAACTTGCATTGCTTACTCTTAAAAAACCAGATGATTAGTACTTCTTAAAAATCCAGTATTTTAGTGAAGTTCAGTCCCATCTCAGTGGGCTAGGACTAGCAACCAGTTTTCTTTCTTATACAGCATGCCTGTTTGTAATTTTGTATAAAGGGAGAGACATTGTCTAAAGGAAAACACACAGTTCTGTGTGTCTTTACTCTCAGTACTCTACTATAATTCCACTTGACCTCTGACACTTCTGGTCACCAAAATTTGGGGAGTATACAGTTTTACACCAAGCAATTCTATGACACCAGCTGGGTGTCCCACAATTTAACTCAGTTCTGACATTCTCTACCTGGAGAGAGTGTCAGATCCCATAGGTTAACAGCTCTGTCCAACAAGACTTTCCCCAACACATACATCAGACACCATCACAAATTGAGGTTGTCACCTGTGTTTCTTACCTACCATCTGTAATCAGAAGTTCCCACATCCCTCTCCTTGAAATCAGTTAATTTTCTAGAGCAGCTTGCAGAACTTAGTAAAATATTTTACTTACTAGATAAATGTTTATTGTAAAAAATATGACTCAAGCCTTCAGTTATAAGATAAGTTCTGGGTATCTAATGCATAGCATGGTAACTGTAATTTATAATGCTGTATTGTACAGTTGAAATTTGCTGGGACAGTAGATCTTGAGTATTCTCACCACATGCACACACAACCCCCCCTACACACACACACACACACACACACACACACACAGGTAATTATGTGAGCTGATTGATTTATAATTAACCTAATGGTAGTAATCACTTCACAAAAGATATTATATCAAATCACCATGTACAATTTAAATATATACAATTGTATATGCCAGTATACTTCAATAAACCTGGAAAGAAACTTTTAATTAAAAAAATACAAAGTAGACTCTCAGTTAACTAGCACCCATGGGGATTGGTAGATGCCAGATAAACAAGTAAACTCTTTGTTAACCGGAACTCAAGTACCTGGCACTTCCAAGCAACCGGCAAAATGCTTTTGCCGGTTGCTTGAGAATGCCGGCTGTTTGAGTTTTTGTTAACAGAGAGCCTACTGTATACAACTCAAGTAACAGCTAGATGAAAGAGGAGCATAGGGCAAGATACAAGGGAAGAAGTATAGAGCTTCTGTGCTGTCTCCAGGCACTCCACTCTCCCTACATATCTATGTATTCACCAACCCGGAAGTGTTCAGAACCCCATCTCCTTGGGGTTTTATGGAGCCTTCATAACATAGACATGATTGATTAAATGATTGGCCATTAGCAATTGATTCAATTTCCAGCCCAGAGTTCAGGGAATGGGACTGAAAGTTCCACCCCTCCAATCAAAGTTGGTTCCCATGGCAACCATTCCCACCCTACAGGGTTTTCCAAAAGTCACCTCATTAATATAAATTCAGTTGGTATTAAAAGGGACTTGTTATGAATAGTTAAAGACATTTTTATTGATCCCATCACTTAGGAAATTCCAGAAATTTTAGGGGCCTTGTACCAGGAATCAGGGTGGAGAGCAAATATGTTTCTATGTATAAATTTCAATATCACCAGCTGGTTTTTGCCCTCACTCCCTAAGAGAGTTACTAAAAAGATAATATTAGTCTGTCATTTTTCCTTTTGGAGTTCATTTTACTTTAACAAACAAGATACTATTTCATATATAACTTACTGATTCAAGCATTCTCTGATGACTCAAAGGATAGAATAATGCAACATCAGTGAGAGTAGGTAAGCTGTAACACTTTCTCCCCAAGCCGTCTTGCTGAAATTATTTTTTTCTTCAAATGAGCAGCAAATGAGTAAAATCTCCAGAATCAAGGACAGCAGTAATGTTTCTGTTTCTGCAAATTTGACTCAGCAGTTGTAGGTAATGGCAGCTGCTGTGACAGCAGAAACACAGGAGCCTGTGTGGAGTTCTAATTTCTATGTAGCAACAGTGGTCTACGGAAGGGGAGGAGACTGTTAGGTCACCTTAGTTATCAGTGACTATTAGAGGAAAAATGATTTGGGCACCGATATATTCCAGTAATAAATAGAATTAACTTTGGAGGGTTTAAATGAGACTATGGAAAAGACTGTGTTTACAGGGTATGGGCAAGAGCAGAGGATGTTGAGATATTATCGTTCTTAGAGCTGAAAAAGCAAAGGGAGAAAATAGGATTGTCAGAATTCAGTGAGAGGGGAAGTAATGGGTAGTTGCTGTATGGTAGGAGCCATAAACTGTAGTCCTGAAAGGTTGCAGCTACTGACAAAGATATGGCTCAAGCTAGGGAGGACATGCCCAAGCACCTGGACCATTTCTGCAAATGACTTTTAGTGCAAATCTCCACGTTAGTCCTGTACTCTGTACATGTTAGAAGCAGGATATCATATACTTTGTACTACATCTGTAACAGTTCTCATCTGCCCTTTATTTTTAACAACTGTCAACAAAAGAGACTCAAAAAACAAGTAGAAAATGTTCTTTTACTTATCTACAGAAAAACAGACCCTATTCTGTGTCATAAAAGTGGTTGTGATAAAGTCATCAACTGAGATTATTCAATTCTAGAATCAATAGATTAATCTACTTGTTCTGTTCAGTGTACCAATATGTGCAAAATGTGTAACTATATTCCCTTTTCTGTTCATTTTGCCTTTGCAAATATTATTGGTTAAAATGAAATCCTTTTAAGTACCTAGACATCTGAAATAATTTCTTTGTCTTATACAATAATACAGTAACTTTAAAAGATCTGTTTCTTCATCAGTCACTTTACTTGTTAAGATCTTGCCCAAGAAATAATATTTAAAGTAACATGTTTTTCTGACAGTATAAGCTTTTATAATTTTTTTAGAAAAGGAAAGATGAAATCAGAGAAAGACAAACACTGTATGATTTCACATATATGTGGAATCTAACCTCCTCCCTCCAAAACAAGCTCATAGATAGCAGAGATGGGTGGTGGCCAAAATGGGAGTATGGAGGGTGGGCAAAATGAGTAAAGGTGCTCAAAAGGTACAAGATTTCAGTTATAAAATAAATAAGTCTTGGAAATACAATACACAGCATGGTGACTATAGTTAACAATACTTTAGTATACATTGAAAGTTGCTAAGAGAATAGATCTTAAAAGTTCTCATCACAAAAAAAGAAATTTGTAACTACATGTGGTGATGGATATTAACTAGACCTATTGTAGTGATGATTTCTCAATATATACAAATATCAAAACATGTTGTACAGCTGAAACCAATGTAATGTTATATGTTAATTATATCTCATTTTTTAAATAAGCAGTTTCTAATTAGTTGTCCACTTGACATCTCTACTTGGAAGTCTTAATCAGAGTTTAGACATAACATGTTTCAAAAGTAAATCCATCATCTTCTCCACAAGCATATCCTTTAAATATTTTTAAATTATTTTCTATTGCTCTTGAAATTAGAAACAAAACTCTCTACATTGCCATGCTTACTCCTTAAGATTTATCTTCTTTTGTTCACAAACTCTTTTAAATTTCTCAGAAGAATATTAGTATACTTTTATCGTTCAAGCTTACCACATGTCCTGTAGCTTCAGGAATTAGCTTTGCAAATGCTGTTCCCTAATTCTTCTTTTCCCTGCCCTCTACCCATTGGCTGAATGAACTTCTACTAATCCTTCAGATCTGTGCTCAAAATCCATTTTCTCTTCTCATTATTTCTCTGAAACCTCTATTCTAAATCAAATACTTCTATTTTTTATGGTATCTATCAGTTTTAATTATATATTTTGTCTGATAACTTTTTGTCTCCTAAAATCTTTGTGAAGGTTGTTCATGTGTTAAATCTCAATTAACTAGTACAGTTATTAGCAATTAATAGAAAATATCGAATGCTTCAAAAATTCATGAAAAATGAGTATTATTGAATCAAAAATATCTGACCTTTGGTTGACACAGCTATTGTATTATTCCAAATAAAATTATGTCTTTGTAAAAAATTTTTCCTCATTCATTCATTCTTTGTTGTGAACACCTGAATTTATTTAATAGTTATTTGCTGGGATTAAGATTCCATGAGTTCCAATTGTACTCATATTAGGAATTTCTAAATCATTATCCTGCTAAATTCTACAGTAGTTTTTTTTTAATTGCAGGTCAAACCAGGTTAGGATAATACATGAGAACCCTTGCCTGTATGAATGTGTACAGTAGTCCCTCCTTATCCATGGTTTTGCTTTTCACAGTTACAGTTACCTTAGGTCAGTGGTTCTCAACCTGTGGGTCACGACCCCTTTGGGGGTCAAATGATCCTTTCACAGGGGTTGCCTAAGACCGTCAGAAAACACATATCAGATATTTACACTACGATTCATAATAGTAGCAAAATGACAGTTATGAAGTAGCAATGAAAATAGTTTTATGGAGGTCACCACAACGTGAGGAACTGTATTAAAGGGTCGTGGCATTAGGAAGGTTGAGAACCACTGCCTTAGGTCAATGTCAGCCTAAAAATATTAAATAGAAAATTCTAAAAATAAAAAATCTGGAAGTTTTAAACTGCTAACCATTCTGAGTAGCAAAATGAAACCCTGCTCAGTCCCACCCAGGACATAAATCAATTTGACCAGAGTAGCTATGCTTATATACACTACGTACCCATTAGTCATTTAGTTGACTATATTGGTTATCAGATTGGTTATCAAATATCTTATAGAGATATTACATTTATATAATTTTATTACAGTATAATTATTCTATTTTTTTCAATCTCTTACTGTGCCAAATTTATAAATTAAAGTGTATCATAACATAAGTATGTACATATAGGAAAAAAAAACAGTGTATACAAAGGCTGTCCAGAAAAAATCCAGCCATAGTAGAGAAAAAAAATCAAACATGGTAGAGAAAGATTTCCTGATTTAAATTTGTGCTTTATTATTTGTATGTGTGTGATCTTGGACAAGTTATTTAACTTTCTTTGCCTCTGTTTCTTCAGAGTCCAGGTTAAGTAAATATTCCTTCAGAGAGAGGGAATAATGTGATGATATGAAGGACTTTATTGGTTATTGACAAAATATACTTCCTATACAATAGACTTCATAGGAATATATTCCAAGTTTTCAGAGAAACAAATATCTCAAAAATACCAGAAGCTACATATTTCTCATATATAGTTAGAATTTTAAATATAAATAGAGAGTAATTAGTGTTTATTCTAGAACATCTTGAGATAGCATTTTCTTAACACCTTCCATCACACTGAGCAGTTGTAGACCATCACACTGTCTACAACTTTGCTCCTGCTTCATACGAAAAGGGTGCCATATACAGGTGTGCAGTGTGTGCACTGCACAAAGGGACATGCCTAAGAAAACAGCTGCATTTTCCTAACCAAGCTATGTGCCCAGGAAGGGAGACATGCTTTTCAAAGTTGCACAATTAGAATAGAAAGAGTTCATGGGATGATCTAAATATCTTTTTCACACCATGGTGAGAAAGAATGACCAATAAGTAAGATTTTAAATTAAAAATTAAAAAGAAATCTTAAAATTCCAAAGGATAAAAGAAGGCTAATTTGTGTGTTTATACCTATATGTGTGTGTGTGTGTGTGTATATATATATATATATATATATATACACACACACACATATATCATATATGTGTGTGTGTGTGTATATGTGTGTGTGTGTGTGTGTATATATATATATATACACATATATCATATGTGTGTGTGTGTGTGTATATATATATATACACACACATATATCATATATGTGTGTGTGTGTGTATATGTGTGTGTGTGTGTATATATATATATACACATATATCATATGTGTGTGTGTGTGTATATATATATATATATACACACACATATATCATATATGTGTGTGTGTGTGTGTGTGTGTGTGTGTGTATATATATATACACATATATCATATGTGTGTGTGTGTGTGTATATATATGTGTATATGTGTGTGTGTGTGTGTATACACACACACACACACACACACATATCATATATGAAGGCTATCTGGACAACATGCAGCCATAAATGCCTCTATTTTTTAATATTGCGTGGCTGGATGTTTTCCAGACAGCACTCATATCATGTAGCTTTCCATTATATAGAGTTATAGATCTCCAGCCTCTATTATTTTCTTCTCTTTCCCATAAAGAACCAAGTGAAGCCTAGATAAAGACCAAAACTCACAGGCTCATTGTAGCTAAAATCTAGTCTCTTGGGGTTTCTCTAAAATGTTATTTTTGATGCATGTCTAGTGTTTGATGGACACCAGCAATACTTTTGCAAAGTATCCTTTCAGACCTATGTATATGTTACATGTGTAATGAAAGTGAAATATTTAAATCTTAGCTGTATGGTGAACTCTCTTCTTGAATTAACTAGGAGGAATCCCATAAATATATTTCATCAATCCATAAAAAGATGAAAAGTAATCTTGGGACATTTGATATTCTGAAATGTGGTATTTGGCTTGCAAATAAGATCCTTTTAATTCAAGCCACGAGACCTCTTACATAGTGTCAAAGACTAATATCTGAAATTTCTTATCTTTGGCTGCATTTTTAGATGTTTTTGGAACAGCAGTGAAGAGCATTCCAAAACTAACAGCTCTGAAAAGTGGGAGTCATCATCTCTCCCTTACTCCTTGGTTTACGTGGTACTTTTCCTCCAGCTGCAAGTAGAGAAGGAAATTTTAACCATAAAACATTAAAAGTCAGACTCCAGTGCTGTGATTCCTCACAATTTAATAAAGATATTCTCCTCATGCATCATTGCCACCTTTTTGGTTCTCATGCAGTCACTTCAGAAAGAACGAGTTACAGCGATGAATGAAATATGCTGGCCAAACTACAGAGACCGCTTTACTCTTTATTTCATAATCACTGTTTGATTTGTAATGTGTTCAAAGTGGAGACTGCCCTTTTAGTTCTGAAACTTTTCTTTTTTATGCTTTGTGATCAGGCGCAGCAGTAATAATTTTTGACATTATCTGCCATTTTCCATGGCATCGTAAGACCTAAAAGACAACAAAGACTAAGACATTGGTTACAGCATAATATTAGACATCAGAATACTTAAATTATTTACTCTTATCCACATAGCTCCAAAAACTGAGACAACTAAATAGGTAATGAATCAAAATACTTCCTTTTAAAGAAAAGTTATCTTTGAAAGATGAGAAATCTCTCATTAATCACCTAAATCAAGCTACTCATTATGCTATTGTGCCAAACCTTATATCCTTTTATATTTGTAATGTTAATCACAAATTGTACTGCCAGTATAGCATGCATACATATTTCATGGATGTAAAGAGAAATATTTACTTTTCCTGGCATATTCCTAAAAACTAAAAATTAAAAACATATAGAATGAATTTCATTCTTTTTTTTCATGTATAGTCCAGAGGAAAATAATGGATGTTTTTAAAAAATCAATCACCTGGGTGCTATTTCACAAACTGTACACATTGTTTTATTTTTCTAGAAGAATGAGATTGCTTCCTTCCAGCTGAAATTGTATATATCTAAGAAAACTCAAGAAACATTTGAAAGTGTCAAATAATTGGCACTGGGTATTTCCCAAAATCATAATATCATTTTATGATAGAAATAAGTGTTTTATATTTTTAAAAAGCATTTTATTATTATTTGCATGCACTTAAAAACACTGTAATATTAATGATAATGAGAAACAAATAACAGTGTTCAATTATGAACAGTAGATCTTTTATTACTAGCTGTTGAGCCACCAATTTATCTTCAGAAATATGCTCTAACCTTTTAAAAAAACCTTGAGTTTGAATAGATATGAAACAAAGCCAGTAGAGTAGCTAAGGTCCATAACAATATATAACATATATTGAACTTACCTCATTGTTATCGATTATGTACCCTGCTTTCCTACTAAAAGATTTCATGTGAAATGTCATCTTCTCTCTCTAAATTACCAAAAATCCATGTGTCTGTACTAAATTTTCTAAAATTTTATGAAAGACACTTTCTGACAGTTATTAAATAAGTGTATTTCAAATAATGTTTTTGTAGAGTGAGCAATCCAATTGTACAAAGAACACAGCCTAATCAACCCTATGATGCCCCAATGAAAAGTTGGTCTGGGAAATTCCTTTTAAACAAAATATCTTAAGTTCTATAATTAAATTAGAATATTCTGATTGCTATCTGTTTTCAAGTCGTCTGTGAACACAATGAAGGATTAAAATGCTAAAATTTCAACCAAGCTTTTTAAGAAGGAAAACTAACACATTAATCTATATTGACCTATCAACTGACTTGAATATCTAAATTTGGCAGGTCAAGAATCAAACACAAATTTAGTTAATCATAAATAGCTGGAGTAATTTGCTCCCACACATACACAACAGGAGTAAAAGTCATGATATAGTGAATTCAGATAAATTTTGTATGCTAATTAATTTCAATTTTTGATGAACAAACATCTAGTGAGTATTAACTATGTTCCTAGAAGTAGAAGTTCCACGAATGAAACAAAACAAGATCCAAACTTGAAAGAAATTAGAGCTTTATTTATTACATTGGAGGTTTGAGGAGGATTTCTGAATTGTAGGCAGGCTTATATGGTAATTAATACTGTCAGTCATTATTAGCAGTCCCAGAAATTATAATTTGCCTGTGATATTCAAGGCATGGAATTTCAAGAATATTCACCCCCTGAAATATAGTGGAATAGATGTGTGTCTACTTTGTAGTGAGGGAAGTAGACTAGTTAGCACATTGGTTCAGAAATTGTCATTCATTGTGTGATGATTTTATGTCTCAACTTCACTGGCATCTGGGTGCCCAAATTAAACATTATTTCTGGGTACTTCTGTGAGTGTGTCCCCAGATAAATTAGCATTTGAATCAGTGGACTGAGTAATGCAGATTGCACTCCCCAATGTTGACAGACTTTGTCTAATCCATTGAGGGTCTGAGTAGAACCAACGAAGAGAGAAGAAATTTGACCCTTCTTTGTGCCTCACTAATTTAGCTGGGACATCTCATCTTCTCCAGCTCTTAAACTGGGGTTTATGCCATTGGCTGCCCTGATTCTCAGGTCTTCAGATTCAGATTGAATTATACTACTGACTTTCCTGGATCTTTTGCTCATAATAAATTCCTCACTCAAAATCAATCCATCAATATTTCTCTTTTTTCTTCTATTCTCTATCACTTTCTTATCTCTCTCTTTAGATATAGATGCAGACATAGATAAAAAATATAGACACTGATACACAAGGGCTGTCCAGAGGAAATCCAGTCATATATGCCTCTATTTTTCATATTACGTGGCTGGATACTTTCCAGACAGCCATTGTCTACTGGTTCTGTTCCTCTGGAGAACACTGACTAATAATATACATTATTTATGCTGAAAGTATTCAGTTGAATCTGGGCCCAAAATTTCATGCTCCTTATCTTCTAAAAAGCCCATGCTTGGACTGTCCTAAATGAATCCGACTTATAAAATATTGTAGCTAATATTCACTGTCTTCCCCAATTTATTTAGCTGCTTTTTCTGATAAAAATCAGGTAGAATGTCATGTAGATTTTTCCTAGGAAGTCTGTAAGTGAGAAAAGTTTTGTTCAGGCCTAAAACAGTACCTAGTCTTGGGGTTCAATACCTATTTGTTGAATAAGCCAACACTTTTCATCTCCCTACCCAAATTAGGTTCACAATGGAATTTTATTAATGAATTTTCAGAGTACAAATCTTATTAACAGGGAACAGTGTGATAATTATAATGTTAGCCACTTTCTTGTCCTTGTATATTTATTTAAATGTTTATTTATTTAATTTTGGTGTGTGATTTCCTCCTTCCTTTTCTCTTTTCCTTGCTTTCTCCCTTTTTTGTTCCTTTATTCCATCCTTTTGTTGGATAAATAAACACTGTCTTCCTTTCCTTCTTTCTTATTTTTCTTTCTTCCTTCCTTCTACCTTTTCTGGAAAGGTAGACACTTCATGAATAGTTTTCTGCATAGAATAATAAAAGAGGTAAATCGATTTTGGATTTAAATCTTTTCCAGTGTCTTTCCATGCATAAAAATAGTTTGAAGTTCATCACTTCTAGGAATTTTCTTCCAGAAACATTTCACTTTGGGACCATCACATAAATTCAAACTTGAGTACGTATTATCATATTCTTTCCTTGGTCATATCACTTCTTCACTGTCTATCTTACAGAGTTATTTTGACAATTAAAATAAGAAAATATTTGTGCTAGTACCATGCTAACTGTGAGGTGCTGTATTCTCCTCTGGGGCAACTATTTTGTTGTGATTATTTCTTTATAGCATAGGTTGTATTTGTGGTGAATAAGATATCCTTCAACTAAGTATTAAAAACAATAGATACTCATTATATTACAGTTGTTTGCTGCACTTAACACTCTCTTTTTAGATGATTGCCTTTCTTTATCAGTTTCCATGGAAATTAGTTTATGGTTCATTTATATTAGGTTCTGAAATTAGAGTTACCAGGGTTTGACCTAGAGTTTTGATTGATATATGTTACCTAAAGCGTGAGGGAACCCACCTGTATATGAAACAAACACATATGTAAGGTTGGTTTCAGTGTAAAAATAGGAAATTGAGTGCTATAAATGACATACACTGTAAAGACTTGTTAAATCTCTTCAGGATACCTGTTCTGTGATTTAAATAAATGAGCACTCTTACAGTTTAACTGAAATTTTTGTTGGTTCAGGAACACTCAAATCTTCTGTCTCTGAAATTCTCTGGGAGGATATTACATACAGATCCAGGTTTGCTTCTTGGCCCTGCTGTGGATTTACTGAATCAAGTGGGCAAATCTAGGCGTGTGCCTGTGATCTTCAAATCAAAACAAAACATAGTTGTCTAAACATTGATGACTAAGTAATTATACATGGGGATTATTTTCAGAAATTAAGTAAAGCAAATATTATTTTTAAGAAATATTCTTAAAATTAAAGCTTTTAAAAGCCAATTTATTTTTACCATAGAAATTTATAAGATGCAACGCTGTAGTATTCTTTACAGAAAGATGTGAGATAGCACCCCTTCCTGCTGACAAGAGATTGTTAAATTTTCAAGAATTTTATGGTCCAGTGGTACAATATTATGTAGCTTGTAATTTGCCATGAAGGCACTATTTCTACCACAGAAATTTTCAAACACTACCAATCAGGGCTTTCTTTTTCCTTTCTGTCCTTTCCTTCTTCCCTCCCTCCCGCACACCCTTTCCTTCCTTCCTTCCTTTCTTCCTTCTCTTTCTTGTTCCTTAGAAGGAGGGTGTTGTTTTATTTATTCTTTTCTCTATTTCTAAAAAGTTGGTTGCTGAACATTTACCAACATAACTACTTGTCTTAAATCAGCCCTTCAGCAATAATTTCTTGAAAACTAAAATCAATTTCTACATACAACCAATATGTATTGGATGTCTTAAATGCTTGGCATGGCCAATTGTCCTTGACTTCATTCTATTAATGTATCTGTATTTATTCCTTTAAAAGGAAACAGAATGTTTCTTTTTATAAAAATATTAATACTTTAGTGAAAGCAAAAGGTCAGCTTTCAGGGAGAAAGCAAGACAGGAGAGACATTTGTACGCAAAAACTGCTGCATTGAAAGCTGTATTTCTGTTCTATTCCCTGAAAGTAACACTTATTGAATCATGTGGTGTATAGCCCCCATTTTTCTACTTTCAAGGACATTTTGTTTTCCTTATATTCTGTTGTTCCTGGTTTTCCAGTTTGATTTATTTTGTCCTGAGCAATATATAGTACTAGAGAGAACACAACATAACCCCTGCTCTGAATAAACATGTAATCTACTAGAGACAACAAATGCAATCACAATTAGTTATTTACATATAAGTATGTATGCATATATATGCATATATATTTGAATGATATATGCATGATTATTCTACTATGTTCTAAAAACTGAGTTAAGATTGTTTAAGGAAACTATATTTTACAGCTGCAGTACAAAGAAAATACTGTGAGGAATCTAAATTTGTTATTATTATTAGATGGTAAAAGTAACTGGTAATAAATTTTAAAAAGGGCATAAACATTTGATACTGGTTTTTGGTCTATGTAACAGCTAAAGATCCACATTGCTCAGAGATCTAGGCAAATTTGTGTGTGTGTGTGTGTGTGTGTGTGTGTGTGTGTGCTTGTCTGTTAACTCATAGTTTTAATTTCATGGCTTAAATGGTTTCTTGAATTCTAAACTTTATGTCTTTATTTTGCTCAGTCCAAAAGAGAAATGGAAAGTGCATGTCTCCTCCCTTTTAAGGAGACCTCACAAATTTCTCTGCATATATCTCCTCGATTAGAACTTGTACATGTGGCACACTTAGAAGGAAGATGAAAAAATGCAATATTTTAGATAGTGACAATGTACAAGGAAAAAAAAGTAACTTTCTGTTATGAATAGAGCAGAGCATGGATTTACAAACATCTGACAATTAAGTTTGTAACTTCCCACCATGCACTTACGTTGGCAGCACTGTACAAACAACTCACTAAGTTTTCATAACCTGGTATATCTGTGTCTCACAGCTGTGTTTGCGTCAATGTGTGGCAGTGCCTTGTTGAGTGACGTTCATTATTATGGTTGTGTGTCCTTGCTGTCATGAGAATGTTGGAGCTTGAATTAGAGCAATGAACAAACATTACATTTCTTGTTAAACTTGGCAAGAGTGGAAGTGAAATCAGGGACATGTTAGTCCAAGTTAATGGGGATAATGCCATGAAGGAAACAGCAGTGTGCAAATGGATTAAATGTTTTTCTGAGGGGAGAGAAAGCGTCACTGATGAAGAGAGGACAGGGTGGCCAGTAACAAGCAGAAATGATGAAAACATTGCAAAAATTCATCTAATTGTGCATCAAAAGCATCAGCTGACTGTGAGAAGCATAGCAGACAAAGTAAAATAGGTAGAGAAACAGGAAAATCTTAACTGAAAATCTTGGCATGGCATGAGAAAGGTGTGTGTAAAAAATGGTCCAAAGGAGCTCACTGATGAACAAAAGCAAAGGATACTCAAAGTTTGCCAAGACCTTTTGGAACAGCAACACAATGTTTTGGGCCGTGTTATCACTGGTGATGAAACATGGGTGTACCAATACGACCCTGAAACAAAGCATCGAAGTGCACGTTGGAAGTCAGCCAATTCTCCATGACCATAATAAGTTCTATCAGTCCAACTCTAGAGTCAAAATGATGTTGCTAACATTTTTTGATATTAGAGGGATAGTACATTATGAATTTGTTGCCAAATGGACAGTCAACCAAGTTTACTATTTGAAAGTGCTGAAAGGCTGCATGAAAAAAAGTTAGCTAAAAATGACCTGAACTTTTTGCCAACAACTCAAGGTTCCTGAATCAAAACAATGCATCAGCTCACACAGCACTGTCTGTGAGGGAGTTTTTATCCAGTAACTAAATAACTGTATTGGCTCCCCATGACTTCATTCTTTATCTGAAGATAAAGGTAACATTGATAGAAATATGTTTTGATGACATTCAGGACATCAAGGGTAATACAGCAACAGCTCTGATGGCCATTCCAGAAAAAGAGTTCCAAAATTGCTTTGAAGGGTGGACTAGGCCCTGGCATCAGTGCATGGCTTCCCAAGGGGAGCACTTCGAAAGTAACCATAGTGATATTCAGTTATGAGGTATGTAGCACTTTTTCTAGGATGAGTTTGTGAACTTAATTGTCAGACTCTTGGATTGATTTTAGGGGATTGGCTATATATGGGAATCCTGGCACAGGGCATAGGAAACTGGTTACATGAGAAAATCAAAATGTTGTAGCACTTGAGGCATGGGTAGTCATGGAGCATTCTACCCTGAAAGTAGTACTGAAGAAAAGAGTGTTTTACGTCAGTTCCTGAGGAAACATGTTGTCCAGAGAGAACCCGTGGCTGTAAAGAAGAGTAGGGTCCTAGGAACAGCTAGCACTATTGGCACAATAAAGGTCACAGCTCAGGAGTTTCCTGGGCTTCAACAAGAGCAACACACAGCTTCTAGTGCCCAGGAGGCAGTAAGTAGGGCATGGGATCAAAAGTGTAGTAAAAAAAAAAATCTTAAATACATTAGAGAAAACAGTGGACAAGAACCCTCTTCCAGGGTGGTCCATGCTGAAAATAGCAATTGAGGACTCTTTTGGCTAAGAATAGATCCAGTTTTGCCCCACTTGCAAACAGGTGGTATAAAAGTCAATCTCAGGCAGGTGCCTTGAGGCTGCAAAACACCAAGAGGAGAGATATTAGGGGAGGAGTGGGCCCTTCCTCATTTGGCAGGTAAGGGCTCAAAGTGAGATAAGTTGGGTTATCCTAGTGTGACTTTGTTTCTACTGAATTGGTGAAAACTAGACGTATTATTTGTAGTGAACAAGAAACTCTAAACTCTTGACTCTTCCAGAGAACAACAAGGGATTATGTGTTTGTTTGTTTCATAGCCTCTCTGAATTTCTTATTTTTTCTTCTTCTTATAAATGGAAAATATTGTCAATTGAAACTGAGAGGTGAATCTTGTCCCTGTTTAAATATCAATGACAATATGGGAATTTCAAATTGTATCATTTATCTTCTCATTTAATAATATAGTAACCAAGTACTATGAACTTTAAACAAAAAATTTGTAAGTTTTTTGTTTCTCCTCAAATAGAAAAGTCTGTGAAAAAATCAAGTGCCTAGTCTAAGTATAAAATTAGTCACCTATATACTAGAGTACTAAAATTCAAAGCACAGTAAAATACGCTCTAATGTTTTCTATATATATGCTCATAGCCTAGTTGTTAGCTTTGAGGGGAGATGGCCCTAATTTTGAATTCCAACTACCACTGTGATTACAGACAAGTTGGCTCATCTTTTCTGTTTCAATGTCTAGAAATAAAAATTATACTAGTAGTGGTCTGTTTAGTAATTTTATGTATGGATTCATTCATTTGCTTATTCAGAAACATTAATTGGGATCCCTCTATATTCAACACACAATTCTAGGTTTCAGAGACACTCCAGCAAACAAGAGTGTCAAACCCCTGCCATCATGGAGCCTGCTACCCAGGTGGAGATTAGCTGACATGATATGTTTAAAGCATGCAGTATACTGCCTGGAATATAGTCAAAATTCCCTAAGAAGAATAGCTGCCACTTTTTCAGTTATTTGTGAAATAACTGGATGACTCAAAATGTTGCTTCCTTGGAGACTTGCAGCAGTCATAACGTTATATTTGCTATGAACCAACTGCTATTCTCCAGCTAACTCCAACCATAATAATCCATAATAAAAATATGAGGTGCATTCAACTTAATTCACTCAAAGTTCATTATTACTTGTTCCCTTAGTTATAATTTTGAGATAAACACAAATATGTGACACATGTTTTACAGATTTTACTTTTTCAGTTAAAAGTCTCAAATGGCATGTACTTTCCCCATCAGAATGATTTTGCACTAAATTCTTAAGTGTCCTCCTGAATGATTTTGATTGAGAGGACATTTTTTATTCATGTTTCTATGAGCAAAAATTATATACTTTATTACTTCTACACTACTTTTATTTGTTATTATAATTAGATTGTACTTTATTAAATAAAGTAAGTTTATGTTAAGTATGGGAGTATATTAAAATACTATATCATATGAGCTACCTTGGTTTCTTTGTTTATAACAAATATTGCCAATGTTTATTTAATCTGTCTCTTCTGAGATTTAGGAAATAATATTTATTTGCCATGTATATGACTCCCTTTATTTTATGTTAAAATATTATATATCTGGTTTGTAACAATGTAATATCTGGATAAAGCTTGTAGAAAAAAATAACAAATAGACACAAATAATATTATATGTGCTTTTTATTACATGCTGTTTAGAAAAATTTCTATTAGGAAATAATTCATGATATCTTTGTATAGTAACCACACAGTGTAGAATCATAGTGTATAGCTCTCTTGTGTATAGAAAATAATACAGATGAACTGAATTTTATTGCTTAAAATGTTTGTGAAATTTTTCAAAATTATGGTAGCTCTTACTTTAAATGAAATGTACAGATATCAGTAGCATGTTATATTAATTTTTTAAAAATGTTCTATTCAGAAAATTGAAATTAAACTACCTTTTTCCTCTTAATGCAGCAGGTAGGGTAGTAATACTCTGTCACTGACTGAGCCAGGGCCTGGCCTAGAATGATTAATGCTAGGAGAGCCATCGCAGTCTGGGCATTTGTGGATTGGCACTTTTCTTTGGACTTTAAAACGCAGAATTATTTAAGAATGTGTCACTGAGCGAAACATGAACAAAATTTAAATTAATCACTTATCACTAAAGTACCAAGTTTCAGTCTCATTTACCCACCATTATTCTTAACTACAACAATGTTAATAGCTTATAAGCTATTAAGTATCAGTTGTGTATTGGAGAGTCTATTTATTGGTATCCAGGAACACTTGCTATTCTCACGTAGAGAGATTTCAAATCAACAATACCTGCATAGAATTGTTTTATTAGGAAAGTTGAAATAAAGGAATTAAATAGGGGAAAATAAGAATATATAATTTATAGTACTTAGTGATAAATTGAGCTATTTGGTACATGCCAAACTGATTCTAATATTTAAAACTAGGTGTAGACTTTGTTTAATTACTAATCTTGCCTTATTAAGGAATCAAAAAACTCTTGCAAACAGAATGAGAATCAAGAGTCCTGGTCTTGATTTCAAATAGCTCTCTTTTTTATAGTTTTCTAGGTTTCACATTTGTCCTTTTTCTGTTGAATCACCTTATTTTCTAGGCAGTTAAATTTCTATGCCGGATAAAAGGATTCCCTCGGAGTCTAGTGCATTTATTTAAATAATTTGATAATGTAAATGTTTTCTGAATGTAGTGCTCTAAAATTCCATTTCTGTTGCTCATCCTATTATGTCTTTGGCAGCACACTTCCCTAACACGTTTATTCTAACTACTTTTAGACATGATGACATTGATGATCCATAAATAACCCAAATCCCAAAGATCAAATTTGAACTTGTACTTTGTTTTATAATCTTTTAAATCTACTTGTCTGTTTGAAATACTGCATTAATAAAAAGAAAATTTAAAAAAGAGCAAGTGTCATATATCTGAGCCAAGGCACATTTTTTGTATGAGTTAGACTAAAAGTCCAAACCATAATAAGAACTCTAATAATAGTTGAGGATAACTCATAAATAAGCTAAGAATTAGCAAGACTTGCTAGAGGAAATATTTATATCAGATAATTAAACACTGAAAACTTAGAGACAGTTATGCCTAACAATAATATTTAGTCATGTAGTAGAGGAGGTTCATGTAGGTTTGCAAGAGCCTATTATGCACACATTTTTTCAACTCCACATTCAGTAAGACTAAACATTACATTAATTGCTTAAGGGTGGCCATAATGGGAATGTTTATAGCACAGATATCAGCAAAAATCTCAAATCAGAGCTTCCTCTCCCCTGGAGATCTAGTTATTAAATGTAATAGATTATTACTAATCTAAGAAGTGAAGACTAAAATGTGTAACTTCTAAAGGCACAATTTAAAGCAAGCACATTGTTCTTGGTAAAATTCTAGAGATTCTGCTTCTGTTCTTTTTAGTGTTAAAAACTCTGGCTGATGATCTTCCTGAGTCCTACTTCCATCCTGCCATCAGTTTGACATTTCCATCTTTTCTAGCCTAATTCCAAGATGCCCTAGGAACCAGAGGAAGTAAATCCAAGTAACTGGTATCCAGTCAAGCCTGTAAGAATCAAAACTCTTCAGAGTGGAACACCATGTGTTCCTGAATTTGCCTCAGATCCTTTTTAGATGGATGGGTGAGAATCTTAAGAAAACCAAAGGTCTGCTAAAGCATACCATCAAAACCAAGAGCTCCTGGGCCTTATAAATGCTGCCTCTTAGCTCTGACAGTTCTGTCAGGCAGCATGCAGGAAAGAATTAACTGAACAGGGTTTGGGTGCTCACTGTGCAGACAAGGCCTAAGTCAGTGGGGTTAGGTTATGCAAAGAAAGGTCTGGCCCTTGACCAGCTCCTGGGAGATTATTTCTACATTTTTGGACTATCCTGCCCAATAAGAATGTCTGTGTATACCTGATGAGCCATGCCGGAGAGCTTATACTAACAATGTAATTTAGGGTGTGGACCTTGGACCATGCTGTATTAATTTGCTCTCTGAAAGGGTTAGAGATCAAGTGACTCAGATCAGTCAGGCTGGTGCCCCACGCCTACATGACTAACAGCCCCCTGCCCCATGAAAATCTCTATACCTCAGCTTCAGTGAGCTTCCCTTTTTGTCACTACTTCATGCCTGTTGTCACATGTCATTGCTGGGAGAATTAAGCACTGTCCATGTGACTTATCTAGTTGAGGACAACTAAAAGCTCATGGCTGATCTCCCCTGAACTGTGCCTTATTTACCTCTTCTAAGTTAGTGATCTTAATCTATATCCTTTTACTATAATAGGCTGTCACTAATTTCCTCAGTAGTGCTGGTCCTTCTAGTGAATCATTGAATCCGGGGGTGGTTTTGTGAACTTTTGATGCAAGTGATGTTCAGGGGAGAGTACTGACTGGAAAGTCAGGAGTCACTGAGTCTGTTCTGCTCTCTGCCAGAAATAGAACTCTGACCTGAGACCATCTGCTTCCTTTCCTAGATTCTACTTTCTTTATCTATATAAGTTTAACCTATGTAATTTCTATATTCAATACTGTGCCTGCTATTCTGTGATTCTACATATGCAATTTACCTACCGTGTTTCTGTCTAGGACTTCAAAGGCAATAACACACTCACGCCCTGAATGTTTGAATAAGAATACTTAGCGCTAATGGTAGGTCTGATTCTTTGTTTTGATCTCCCTTCCATTGTTTGCTATTCAAAGATGGCACTGCTTAAGAAATCAACAAAATATGTCTTTGGAACCTCCTATAATTATAACAATGTGTTAGGCACTGTGGACAATAAAGATTTTTACATGAAATCACAATTATGCATATATTCTTCATTGTCATTATTGGGAACCATAATCTTAAAATATTGAATTAATTTTCCCAAACATAAAGCTTTCAAGAAAATGGGAAATATTTCCTAGCTAAACTTTGAAATATTTCAAAAACGTATTTGTTACAGTAACTACACTGGATGTATAGTAAATAATTTCCTTAGAATATAGTGTCTGTGTTCTAGGTTCTAATATTAACTGATTCTTACAATCTACACTAAGGCAGGAGCAAGTACTTGCTTGTTATATAGCCATCATAAGTCTTGTTAATGATTATTACCTTTTCACCTATAGGAGCCTTTCAGATTTAAGGAAGCAGAACCAGTTTCAATCCCAAGGGGGGCAGAAACAAGACAACAATATAGAAAAATTCAATAAATATGTTATTTAAATTTTTAAATATGATGGTTTTTAAATTGTTCAGTTGTATGAAAGAAAAGCATGAACGAATAGGAACACTAATAGTTGAAACAGGAAGTTAATCCTATCCATCATTCTTGTGATAATAAGGCTATATATCTTAAAAGGTAGGATTTCTTTAAGCTTCAATGATTTAACCATTTTTTGCAGTAGTGAAAAAAGTTAGTAGACTATTTCTAACTAGTTTCTTTTGCATGTTTTGTGAAATTAAAAATGGTTTTAGTTAACTATAGATACTCTTTATCAGACTTAGCAATTTGGATTTTAAACCAAGGAGCATAGAATGAATTGAGGCCTTTGCTTAGAGTAAACTATTTCATTTGGCCTTCAAATATATCTTCCTCATTCTCTGGGGGACTTATAATGAATATCAAGAAAGACAACCAAATGCCGCTTTTTTAAGATAAAGAAATGTGAAAAAAAATGCATCTTTGTTTTACAGAAAGAAGAAACAAGGGAATATACTATTTTATTTTGAAAAGAATACAATATGAATTGTATATACCCTCTTCACAAAATTTTAAGTGTATAAAACACTCTTTTTGACTATAGGTACCTTTTGTAGCAGATCTATGGAGCTGCTCATTTTGCTAACAGAAACATTACACCCCTTCATCAGTAATTTATTTCCCCCAACCCCCAGCCCCTTGCAACTACCATTCTACTCTTTTTTTTCTTTTTTTTTTTTTTAAATGTGGGTAGTTCCCTGGCTGGGAATCAAACCCATGCTGCAGCATTGACCCATTCTGCTTTTCGATTCTATGAATTTGACCATTTTAAATACCTCATATAATTGAAATCATGCAATATTTGTCTTTCTGTAATAGGCTTATTTTTCTTAGCATAATGTCATATAGTTGTATTTTGCAAACTTTTCTTTTCAAAAAAAACTGACTAGTATTCCACTGCTGTATATACCAATGTTTCTTTATCCATTCATCTTTCAATGGATATTTAAGTTGTTTCCACATATTGGCTATTGTGAATAGTACCGCAGTGGACGTGGGAACGCAGATAACTCTTTGTGATCTAGATTTCAATTTGAAGTGGGTAAATATTTAGAAATGGAATTGCTGGATCATATACCTACTTCTATTTTTAATTTTCTGAGGAACCAGAATACTATTTTTCATTAGTTTTCCTAAACATTTGTAATAACCATACTGACAGTTGTGAGGTGATACCTCATCGTAGTTTTGATTTGCATTTTCCTGAATAGTGACTGAACACTGTGTGTCTTCTTTGGGGAAATGTCTGTTCATGTCCTTAGCCTATTTTTAATAAAGCAATCAGATTATTTTTTGAAATATTAAGTGGTAGGAATTTATTATATATTTTGGATATTAACCCATTTTCAGATATGTGATTTGGAAATATTTTATCCTATTCTGTATGTTGCCATTTTATATTGTTGATTATTTCCTTATCTGTGCAGCATTTTGGTTTTATGTAGTCCCACTTGTATATTATTGGTTATTGTTGCCAATAATTTGGGTGTCATATCCATCAAATTTTTGCCAAGACCTATGTCATGAAACTTATCTCTGCATTTGCTACTAGAAGTTTTACAGTTACAGGTCTTACGTTTTAAGTCCTTAATCCAGTTTGACTAGGTTTTTGGGTAAGATGTGATATTATCATGAAATTTATTTTCTTTACATGCAGATATCCACTTTTTCCAGCTCCATTTGTTAAAGATTGTCATTTCCCCATTGTGTATCTTGAAGAACATTTCTTTATATCCAGATTGTTGGGAGTTTTATCATGGAAATTATGTTGAATTTTGTCACATGTGTTTAATGAATCTACTGAGATGATTATATGACTTTGAATCTTCATTTAGTTAATGTGGTGTGTCATATTGATTAATTTGGAGATGTCAAATTATTCCAGGATGTATCCCTGGAATACATCCCACTTAATCATTATGTTTGATCCATTTACTGTACTGTTGTAATCTACCAATATTTTGTTGAGAATTTTTTCATCTACATTTATCTAGAATATTGACATGTAATTTTCTTTCCTTGTAGTGTCCCTGTCTGGTTTTGGTTACTAGGGTAATTCTGGCTTCATAAGATGAGTTTGGAGAGTTTGAGGATTAATGTTACTTCTTTAAATATTGGTAGAATTCACATTGGAAGCCATCAGGTCTGGCACCTTTCTTTGTTGGCAGGTTTTTGAATACTGACTCAACATCTTTACAAGTAATTGATCTTTCAGATTTTCTTCATTATTGAGTCTTCTCAGGCTGTGTGCCTCCAAGAAGTTGTCGGTTGTTCAATTTGTTGTTGTATAATTGTTCATAGAAGTCTCTTATAATTGTATTTCTAGTATCCATTGTAATGTCTCCTCTTTTACTTCTGATGTTGATTCCTCTCTTTTTTGTTGGAGAGTCTGGCTAGAGGTTTGCCTATGCCATTTCTTTTCAAAAAGAAAAAAATAGCTTAGTTTCATAGATATTTTCTACTATCTTTAATCTCTATTTCATTTACTTTAGCTCTGATTGTTGTTATTTGCTTCCCTACTAAGTTTAGGTTTAGTTTTTTCTTTCTCTGTTTCCTTCAAGAATAAGGTTAGGTTGTTTACTTGAGATCTTTTTTTTTTTAATGTACATGTTTATCTCTATGAATTTCTCTGTTATAAATTCTCTTACTGCATCTGTTAGGTTTTGGTATGTTGTACTTTTTTTGTTTGCTTTAAGATTATTTTTTCGTTTTTCTTTAATTTTTTGATGCATTTGTTGTTCAGTATCATATTGTTTAATCTCCATGTATTTGCGAACTCTGTAGTTTTCTTCTTATAATTGATTTCTAGTTTTATACCATTGTAGTCAGAAAATATGCTTGATGTGGTTTCAATCTTCATAAGTTTATTAAGGCTTCTGTGACCAAACATGATCTGTCTTGGAGAATGTTCTATGTGAGCTTGAAAGGAATCTGTATTCCACTTTCTTTTGTTTTGTTTTGTTTTGTTTTGGTTTGTTTTGGCTTAAAATCATTGTAGTAAATGACAGGATGTTGCTTCCTGTCACTTAATTTTAAGAATAAAATATGGTATTTCAATAAAAACAAATCTATAGTGAAGTCATTTTCTTTCATAGAAGAAAATGTGAATGAATTGTACATTGATTTTTTTTTACCGTTTCTTCTTTAATAATGTTGAAAAGCAAAATAGTTCACTATCAAAAGTTCAAATATCTCAAGAGCACAACAAATTTTAAGTACATTAAGATCAATTTGATACTCCAATAGTTTTGGAACTTGTTAGTGATTAGCCTGTCTATGGCTTAGGATCTGCTTTCATGTTTCTTTTTTCTTTTCTTTCTTTCTTTTTTTGTTTTTGTTAAACTTATTGGGATGACATTGGTTAGCAAAAATTACATAGGCTTCAATTGTACATTTCTACAGTGCATCATCTATGTGTTGCATTATGTGTTCATCACGCAGAGTCAGTTCCCTTTTCATCACCATGTATTTGACTCCACCTTCCTCCTCTCCCACCATCTTCCCTTCTTAACCTTCAGGTAACCACTAAACTATTGACTGTATCTATGAGTTTTGTATCTCTGTTGCTTTCAGTTTTATAGTCCACATATGAGTGAAGTCATATGGTTCTTATATTTTAGTGTCTGGCCAATTTCGCTTATCATGATGATCTCAAGCATTTTTTCACAAATGGCAATATTTCATCTTTTCTTACAGCTGAGTAATATTCCATTGTGTATATGTACCACAGCTTCTTTATCCAGTCATCTGTCGCAGGGCACTTTGGTGGTTTCCGTGTTTTGGACACTGTGAACAGCGCTGCGATGAACATTGGGGTACATGAGTCTTTGAGGACAAAGGTTTTCAAGTCTCTTGGGTAGATCCCCAGAAGGGGGATTGCTGGATCACATGGTAACTCCATTCCCAATTTTCTGAGGAACCCCCACACTGCCTTCCACAGTGGTTGTACCAGTTTGCACTCCCACCAGCAGTGTACCAGAGCTCCTTTTTCTCCACACCCTCTCCAGCACTTGTTATTCCTTGTCTTGTTGATAATAGCCATTCTCACAGGTGTGAGGTGGTATCTCATTGTGGTTTTGATTTGCATTTCCCTGATAGCTAATGAGGATGAGCATTTTTTCATATGTCTGCTGGCCATTTGTATTTCTTCATGGGAGAAGTGTCTGTTCAGGTCCTCTGCCCACTTTTTAACTGAATTGTTTTTGGTTTGTTCATTTGTTCTTGTTGTTGAGTCAAACAAGTTCTTTATATAATTTAGATATTAGCACCTTATAGGAGGCATTATTTGCAAATACTTTCTCCCATTCACTTGGTTGTCTCTTCGCTTTGTTGATGATTTATTTTGCTGTGCAGAAGGTTTTAATTTGATATAGTCCTATTCATTTATTTTTGCTTTTACTTTCCTTGCCTTGAGGTCAGGTTCATAAAGTCCTTCTTGAACCCAAGTTCTATAAGTTTAGTACTTATAGTGGCATATGTGGAGGTTTTTAATTCATTTTGAATTAATTTTGGTATGTAATAGCAGTTTGCAGTTCAGATTCATTCTTTTGCTTGTGGTTTTCCAGTTTTCCCAGCACCATTTACTGAAGAGGCTATCTTTTCTCCATTGCATATTTTTCAATCCTTTGTCAAAAATTATCTGTCCATATATTTGTGGGTTTATTTCTGGGTTTTCCCATTCTGTTTGAGTGGTCTATGTGTCTGTTTTTCTGCCAATAAAAAGCTGTTTTGATTATTGACACCTTGTAGTATAGGATTTTAGGAGAATAGGCTTCAGCTTTTCCCCATTCATATATGGCCTTTATTATGTTTAAGTATTTCCTTCTATACCCATTTTATTCAGTGTTTTGATTATAAATGGATGTTGCATCTTGTCAAATACTTTTTCGGCATCAGTTGATATAATCATATGGTTTTTATCTTTTAGTTTGTTTATATGGTACATTGAATCGTTTGATTTGCATATGTTGAACCATCCTTGTGCCCCTGGGATGAATCCCACTTCGTCATGGTGTATAATGTTTTTAATGCATTGTTGTATTCTATTTGCCAATATTTTGTTTAGGATTTTTGCATCTGTGTTTATCAGAGATATTGCTCCGTAGTTTTCTTTTTTTGTTCATTATCTTTACCAGGTTTTGGAATAGGGTAATGTTAGCCTTGTAGAATGAGTTGGAAAGTATTGCCTCATCTTTAATTTTTTGTAAGAGTCTGAAGAGAATAGGTATTAATTCTTTTAATGCTTGATAAAATTCATTGATGAGACCATCTAATCCTGGATTTTTGCCTTTGGGAAGGTTTTGGATAATTGTTTAAACCTTTTTACTGTTGATTGTTATATTTAGATTATCTATTTCTTCTTGGTTCAGTCTAGGTAGACTATATGTTTCTAGAAACTTGACCATTTCTTCTAGGTTGTTAAATTTGGTGGCATAAAGCCTTTCATAATATTTTCTTATGATCCTTTGTATTTCTGTGATATCCATTGAAATTTCTCTGCTTTCATTTCTAATTTTGGTTACTCAGGTCTTTTCTCTGTTGTTTGGTGTGCCCAGCCAGCAGTTCGTCAATTTTATTGATTGTTCTTCTAAAAAAAGAGCTTTTTCTTAACATTAATTTTTCTATTGTTTTTCTGTTATCAATTTCATTTAGTTTTACTCTAATTTTTATTATTTCTTTCCTTCCACTGACTTTGATCTTTTTTGTTTATTGTTTTTTGTTTTTCTAGTTCTTTAAGATGGAATGTTAGGATACTTGTGATTTTTTTTGTTTCTTGAGATAGTCTTATAATTATATAAATTTCCCTTTTATTACTGCTTTTCTTGCACCCTAATAATTTTGATACATAGTATTTTTCTTGTCATTAGTTTCTATGTATTTTTAATCTCTTATTTTACTTCTTTGATCGTCATTTTTTAATAAGAAATTTTTTAATCTCCATGTATAATATTACTTTTTCTGCTTTTCTTTTTGGCAGTTGATCTCCATTTTCAAAGTTTTATACTCTGAGAATACACTTGGTATGATTTTGTTATTCTTAAAGTTGCTGAGGCTTGTTTTGTGTACCAGCATATCGTCTGTCCCTGAGAATGTTTAATGTGCACTAAAGAAAAGTGTATAGTCTTGTGTTGCAGGATGGAGTGTCCTATGAATGTCAATTATATCCAATTTCTATAATGTATCGTTTAGTTTATGATGTTTTCTTATTTATTTTTTGTTTGAATGATCTGTCCATGGCTATCGGGGGTGTTTAGGTCTCCTATTATATTGTGTTTTTGTCAGTTTCTCCTAGATCTATTTAGTAATTGCTTTGTAAATTTTGATGCTTCCTGATTGGGGGCATATATATTAATAAGTGTCATGTCTTCTGGTTGGTGTAATGTCTCTTTTATCATTATGGAATGTCCATCTATGCTTCTTATTACTATTTTTATCCTGAAGTCTGTTTCATCAGATATCAGTATGGCAACTCCTGCTTTTCTCTGGATAACATTTGCTTGGAGTATTGTTTTTCACTCTTTCACTTTTAATCTATGTTTGTCCTTATGGCTGAGGTATGTCTCTTGGAGACAGCATATGGATGGGTTTTGTGTTTTGATCCAGTCTGTTACTATGTGCCTTTTTATTAGTGAGTTCAGTCCATTTACATTTAGAGTGATGATTGATATGAGGATTTCCTTTTTATTTTTTGTGGTCCCAATTCTTCACCATTTGTTTATTTTTTTGTTTGTTTTAGGTTGAATAGTCTCCTTTAGTATTGCTTGAAATGCTGGCCTTGTGCTGGAGAATTTCTTCAGTTTCTGTATGTCTGAAAAGATCTTTATTCCTCCTTCATATCTAAAGGGTAACTTTGCTGGATAAATTATTATTGACTAGGAGTTTCTCTCTTTTAATATTTTGAATATTTGATTCCACTCTCTCCTGGCTTATAGAATTTCTACTAAGAATTTTGATGATAGCCTGATGGGCTTTTTTTAAAGGTTGTTGTTTTGTTTTGTTTTGTTTTGTTTTCCTGGCTGCCATAAGAATTCTTTCTTGGTCTTTGATTTTTGACATCTTCAGTATAATGTTCCTTGAAGAAGAACTGCTAGAGTCCCGGGAGCTAGGAGTCCTATTTAGTACTTGAATTTGGGGTTCCAGTTTTGTTATAAGTTTGGAAAATTCTCATCTACCATTTGTTTGAGTAAGCTCTCTGTGGAATTCTGTATGCCCCTTATGGTATTCCTATTAGTCTAATGTTGCTCTTTCTAATGGAGTCAGATAGTTCTTGTAGAGCTTTTTTTTTTTCTTTTTTTTTTTTATGACTCTCAAATTTCTCTCTTTTTTCTTCTGTGCTGTTTCATTGTTTTATCTTTGATGTCACTAATTCTTTCCTCCATCTGGTCAGCCCCTTTTTTTAATGCTAGTTAATTCATTTCTCAGTTCTTTTATTGCATTGATTTTCTCTAGAATTTTTATTTGATTCTTGTTTATAGTTTCAATTTCTTTGTCAAAATATTACTTTTGTTCACAGACTTCCTTTCTGAGATCATTTGGCTAAGTCTGGGTACTCTGCCAACATTCTATAGCTCTCTGAATATCTTAAGCACTGCAATCTTGAATTCCATGTCACTTAGATCATGTACTTCCAAATCTGTAAGTTTCTTTTCTGGAGATTTTTCATTTTTTTTCTGAGTGTCTTTGAACACTAAGTTACTTGTCGTATTTGACGTGTTTCTTCTCCTGGGCATTAAGGCGTTTTTCCTGGCAGATATGAAGAGGTCTTTCTTCCACTTCCTAGTTGGTGTTGCTGCAGTGTCTTACGATATTTTCTCTTGTTTATTCAGTCATCTCACTCTAGTAGCTTTCCTGCAAGGTAGGTTTCTCTTCTTTGACACAGTTGTCTTGGTCTTGATGCACCTCCTCTTTGAGAAAATGTGATGGGCAATGGTGTGCTATGCCTCTGAAATCAGTGCAGGGAAAAGCTGCTACATGTTGTTTTGCAGTTTCCTTGAGCCTCCCTGCTGGTTTCTGCAGGAGTGGCCTTTGTTGGGAGGGACACAGGTTTGTTTGTGTTGCAGAGTAATGGAAGTTTGCCTTTTTCAGCTCTGTGCAAATCAGGCACGTGTGGAGTTGCAAGGGCAAGCTTTGGAAGAGAGTTAGTGGAAGCATCCAGGCTCTGTGTCTATAGGTTCTGCCTGGAGGTGGGGATGGTGTGGGTTACAGCTGTCTTGTGTCCCAGAGTCATCCTCTGGGTGCTCACTTAGCCATTTCACCAGCCTGTTCCTCCCCGGTAGAGTACCATGCAGGTGCTGTGCGGGAACACACATCAGAAATAAAAGCCTGTTCCTCTGTCAATATAGCACCAGGTGGGTATGTGCCAAGTAACAAAAGTTTGTTTCTTCCTTGGTAGAGCACCAGGCATGGTGGGCAGAGCACGCAAAATAAAAACCTGTTTCTCCATTGGTAGAGCACTGGGCAGACCCAGGGGGTAGGGGCCGCTGGCTCAGCCTTTTTCTTTCCTCCTGGGCCAGAGTTTCACTCTGACCATGTTTTATTTCTGGTCAGCTTGTCTATGGCAGCCAGCTCTTAGTTTCAAACTCTCCCAGAGCTGATTTGTGGTCAAGCCAGTATTGCCATGCCTGTTGTCTCCCTGCTATGATTGTGATGCTTGCAGCTTGGGCCCTAGTTTAGCAGCTTAGCAGCTTTTGTTCAGCCTCTAACTCATCCAAGGTGCAGCACTCTGATTGGAGCTCCAGTGCACTGCAGCTCAGGTTCGTTTTAACTCACCTAAGGTACAGTGTTTCAGCTGCCACACCTCTGATTTTGTTAACTCTTGGCCTCCAGCTTGCCTGGGATCCTGCTGCTCTTTAGCCTCTGGCCCATGTCCTCCTGTCCCCACCTCACTTGTTTCTTCTCCCAGCCCCAAGTCCAGTTCCACAGCCTGTCTCCACTGTGCTTCCTAACCATCCTCTCCCATTCATCCCCCTTCTCCAACCTTCAGATGTTTTCTTGTGGTGTGTGGATCTCTCAGCTGAGGCTGTGCCCCTTGGGGTCTCCCCAGTTAGATCCCAGTTGTTCAATTGTATTTTCCAAGAGAGGTTTCAAGGATCTCGTCTCATGCCACCATGTTTCTTTCCTAAGCTGCTTCTACCTCTTAGAGCTTTCCATCATTTTCCAGTGTTTGCTGAAGTTAATGTATGGTGTTAAGAAGAATGTGAAACTGTTTCCATCTCAATTCCAGCTTATCTTCAACACTTTTCTCACCATATGAAAGATGCTCTCCCTTTCCTAGAACCTCTAATCCCTTTAATGTCTCACACTTGTCTGGATGATGCCGGATCACTTTTGCCAAAGCATCATATTGTTCTTGTATTCTTTTTTATTGAAGAATTTACTTCTTGCATTCAATAGCTTTTTATGTGCTCCAGCAATGCTACATTCCATTTCTTTTTAAATTTTTTCATAATTTTTTTATTTCTCTGAGATTCATATTATATACCAGCAATGTCTCATGCATTGAAAATTTACGTTCTGACAGTGTGTTCAGCATACATTGATACTGGCTGTATCCCTAATTCTGGAATCCATAGTTGCACCATTTAATGAAGCTTCACTAGCAGATTAATTCTACAATCATCTCCAGCATCAGGTCCATCAATTAGGAGACACTTCTGTATGACTTGGTTGTCAGTCAGGCTCCCAGGGTGGGCCCAGCCATGGTGGAGGAGCAAGCTGAGTCTGCATTTGGCAGGGCAAAGGTAAAACTCCCATCAAGTAGCCAGGAAAATGGACATAGTGAATGCAGCAGTGTCCACAGCCACCTCCCAGCTGGGACCTGTGTTGGGGCAAGGTGGAGTGCAGGTTGGTACATGTGGGAGCTAGGCCAGATGGCAGACAGGTGGGGGAACTCTGGCTACGTTCTATTGTTTTGATAGAATTATCTGGGTATGTCTGTTAAGTTCATCTGACCTAATGTGTCATTTGAGACAAGTGTTTTCTTATTAATTTTCTACCTGGATAATCTGTTTACTGATGAAAGTAGGATACTGAAATTCCTTACTATTATTGTATTATTGTACAGTTGTCTATTTATGTTTGTTAATATCTGCTTTATATATGTAGGTGCTCTTATGTTGGGTACATAAATATTTATGAATATTATATCCTCTTTTTGGATTGACCCCTTGATCATTTTATAATGGCCTTCTTTGTCTACTATTAAAGTTTTTATCTTAAAAGCTTATTTTGTGCGAGATAAGTAAGCAACCCAGCTTTCTTTTGGTTTACATTTGTATAAAGTATCTTTTTTTTTTTTTTCAGTTTTCAGTTTCACTGAACTGAGTCTCTTGTAACCAGAATATAGATGGGTTTTGTCCACTCAGCCACTCTGTGATCATGTGACTTTTAATACAAAAGTATTGTTAATGACTTGTAACTGTCTTAGTTCAACATTTTTATGACAAGATTCTGTGTTAGGCAGTGAGCTTGGTTTGGGGGATATAAAAATAAAACACACACACACACACACACACACACACACACAACCAGTTAATTTAGAGTACAATGTACATTTGATGAGTTCAAAGGGCATATAAAACAAAAGTAACTCTTATTTTGATGTGTGTATATGGGTGTGTGTGAATGTATATGTGTGTTATATATGTATATATACTGAGGGTGCCAAAAATGTATACACAATTTAAGAGATGGTATGTATGTATTAGCTTTTGAAGTTGAATTGAATTATGGTAGCAATGTGTAGTATGACATTCACTCAAAAGATGGCATTAATAAAGTACATTAATCAAATACATCCAGCAGGACAGTCACAGAAGATGGCAGAGCATGGTCATCATTCATGGAGCACAAGACCATTTTGAAGTGGTATTTGTAATTTGAGAACATTGTTTGAGTTTCTCCATGTTCTTGTGACTTAACACCACTATGGAGGACCTTAAGAATGTGGTGCACTATAGGAAACTGGCAGTACTTTGGGAAAAAATTGAAACAGCATATATAGTGATACAGGTGGACATTTTGGTCAATGTTGCTTAAGCAGTAGTTTGCCATAATCAGAAGTGTCTGGATGCTGATGGTAACTGCTTTGAGCACTGCATAGATCATATGTGACTTATATTCATCGTTTGTTATTGGTATATATTGAGTATTATAATTTTAATATAGCTTTTTCCTTTCTTAAGATATGCATACATTTTTGCCACCCTCTGTATATGGATATACATATATATTGTCTTCATATATATGTGGAGGAGCCAACAGGCTGAAGAATCAGGAAAGGGCCTATATCATAGTTTCATTCTAAAAACTGTCTGCTATCAGAATTTTCTTCTGCTAAGAAAAAGTGAGTCTTTTTTTTTTTTTCTGTTCAGGCCTTTGATTGACTGGATGGGGCCCACTCACATTATGAAGAACTATTTGCTTTACTCAAGTCCACTGATTTAAATGTTAGTCTTATTCAAGACACCCTAACAAAAACATCCAGAATAACGTTTGTGCACATATCTATAACTGTGGCCAGTGAAGTTAACGTAATATTAACCATCACAATGTGTCACAGATGTTACGATATACTCTTCTACATCCTATTGAAAAATTTCAAAATGATTAGTATTAGTTAGGATTAATTTTACTATATTTATATCTATATCCATCTCCTGTGTTCTGAATTTCCTTTACAAATTTGGAGGTAGGAAAAACACCAAGATTCTAAATACCTTTTCATACTTAAAATTATTATATTTAGGATGAGAGTTGGCTGTATCTTTTCTCAAGTAATTATTCATAATATGTAATTATTATAGAAGTGGCAAAATAAAAATATGTCTTTACAATTTAAGTTTTGACATAATACAAAACATTATTGATTATGTTTTGTTAACTATCCTCACACTATTTCTGATATACTAACCTCAATAATGACACAATACACTTTAAAACTATATTTATGTATCATGGAAAAAATAAAAGAAATTATTAAATGAATACCCAGCAAGTAATAGATATTAATTGCAGTATTCCCTATATCTGTATCCTCAGTAACTCAGCCTATTGACTCAAATCAACACAAATCAAATGTACATTGTACTCTAAATTAACTGGTTGTGTGTGTGTGTGTGTGTGTGTGTGTGTGTGTATACTGGTGTGCCAAATGTGTTTATATATACACACATTTTAAGAGATGTTACCTATGTATTACATAAATATTGATAACCACTTTGAACACCTCTTGTAACTGAAGAAGTCAAATGTGACTTGTATTCATCTTTTGTTATCAGTATATATTGAGTATTACAATTTTAATGTAGTCTTTTCCTTTCTTAAAATGTGTATACATTTTTCGCACCCTCTGTGTGTGTGTATACACACACACACACACACACACACACACACATATATATATATGAGATCAGATAATTAATTTCATGAACTCATCCTAGAAAAATGCTACATACCTCATTGCTAAATATCACTGCAATCACTTTCAAAGTATTCCCATTGGGAAACCATGCACTGATGCTAGTGCCTAGTCCACCCTCCAAAGCAATTTTGGAACTCTTTTTCTTGCCAAGGTTATAACACCTTACCAAGTTATTTGTCAGTGCTGCCAACATAAGAGCAGTGTGGCAAATCCTCAAACTTAATTGTCAGATTTTGGGTATGAGGACAGGTCTGATCACCATTCCAGAAAGAGTTCCATAATTGCTTTGAAGGGTGGACTAGGCAATCGTATGAGTGCACAGCTTCCCAAGGGGAGTTCTTTGAAGGTGACCATAGTAATACTCAGCAATGAGGTATGTAGCACTTTTTCTAGAATGAGTTTGCAAAATTAATTATCTTACATATATATTCATGCAGAGAAACAGAGAGAGTCGTGTGTTGCTGCTTAACAATTGGGATATGTTTTGAGAAGTGCATCATTACATGATTTCATTGTTGTGTAAACAAAAAATCTGCTAACACAAACCTAGACTATATAGCCTACTATACACCTAGGCTACATGGTATGGTCTATTACTCCTAGGCTACAAACCTGTACAACATATTATTATAATGACTATTGGCAACTGTAGTACAATGGTATGTATTTATGTATCTAAACATAGAAGAGTTACAGTAAAAATATTGTTAAAAAAAAGGTACACCTGTGTAGGGCACTTACCATGAATGAATGCAGCTTGTAGAACAGGAAGTTGCCCTGGGTGAGTCAGTGAGTATAATGAGTGAATGTGAAGATCTCGGACATTACTAAACACTACCATAGACTTTGCAAATACTATACTATTAGGCTACAATAAATTTATAAAATGACTTTTTCTTTCTTCAATAGCAAATTAACCTTAGCTTATTGTAACATTTTTACTTTATAAACTTTAATTTTTTAAAAAATTTTTACTCTTTTGTAATAGCACTTAGCTTAAAACACAAACACATTGTACAACTATAGAAAAATATTTTCTTTATATCCTTATTCTATCAGCTTTTTTCCACTTTTAAATGATGTGCTTTGTTTTACTTTAAACTTTTTTGTTAAAACTAAGACACAAACACATTAGCCTAGGTCCACACAGGTTTAGGATTATCACTATCACTGCCTCCCACCTCGCCATCTTGTCCCACTATAAGATGTTCAGGGGCAGTAACACACATGGAGCTGTCATCTCCTCTGATAACCATGGCTTCTTCTGGAATACCTCATAAAGGACCTACCTATCTGAGGCTTTTCTTGAGGAGTTGTCATGCTTCAAAATATGTCAATGGTGGTTTGCTTGGTTTTTTGTTCATTATGCATTTGCTTCTAAGCAGATAATAAACCATAAACCTTCTTCACTCTTAATAAAAACTTTTTAGTGTTGCAGTCTGTTTTCAAACTTTTTCAAAAGCCTGCTGATGTTTGCAAAAGTTCCTGCTAAACCATTTACTGTAAGTTTTCTTGGGGGTATCTTTTTTTATTTCTCCTGAAGTTTCCTTTTCTCTTGCCTCTTCTTTTGCTGTACATTACTATTCTAGTTCTGATAACTCATTAGTCAATTTCTCAGAAACTACTTCTGAGAGCTCTTCAATATCATCATCATCCACACCCAATTTAAGTTGTTTCCCATCTTAATCACAGCCTTGTTGATTTTTGCAACCTTCGTGCTATGATCAAATAACACCTATGATGTCCCTAGATAATATAAAATTTTTAGTTTCATTTTAACCTTATGGGACCACTATTTTACATGCAGTCTCTCTTTGACCTGAAACATTGTGTGTGTGTGTGTGTGTGTGTGCGCACACACACACACACACACACACACACACATCTCTTTTAAAATATATTTTAAGGCATCAAAGAGATAAGATTTTTAAATTATAAATATCAGGGTCATTTTTTAATTCTATTTTTCTTGGGAAATATTCAATTTTCCTGAATAAATTTAACAAAAAGATGAAACAGATTTACTTAGTGCATATTTAATAGTTTTTCTTAAAACAGTTATATTTTATTTTATTACAAATGGATTTTTAACAATCTATAAAGCCAAATATTTGCTGGATGTGAGTGAGAACAGGCAGATTATTTGCTCTGTACCTCATTTTCATCAGAGCGAAATAGCAATTTGATATATCTATTATAAAATACTGTTTTAACATGTTGATATAGAATGAAGTCAACGTGATCTTTAAATTTTTCTAACCATGAAAGAAGTCATTTGGATGGGCCTATTTTTTTTAATAGTTACTGTTTCTGCTACAATAACCATATATTAAACTCTCAAAATAATCATATCTGCTTTTTATTTGTTTTTTCCCAGACCTCAATTGAAGGGCCTCTTAAAAGTTAAAGAAAGCCATTCTATTTTCCAAAATCTTATGAAAAAAAAATAAAGAATGAAATCTTTATAGAATTTTAAATGGTAAAGAGGAATGATTGTATTTAAAGTAAAAAAAAAATTTTAAGTAACTTTTTTATTTCTTAGAAGTAAAAAGAACAAATGATCATATCAAATACCAATTAGAAAATATTTAAAAGACTCCACTTATTCATATAGAGAGTTAAATACCGAGGTTTTCTCTTCTTTCATTTTTTAGATATTTTTTATGTAGAAAGTTGGGTGAAAAGAATCTACCTTCATACTAGTATTACCCACTAGTCATTTAATGGGGCATGAACAGAGCAAGTAATTACACACTTGATTTCTGCCTTTCAGTTTAAATTACTCTCAAGTATAAAAAGCACAGAAGAGTCCATTTATGGCTATGATTACCTATACATAGATGCAATTGACAGGCCTACATATAGAATAAATTATAAAATTTAGAGTGCAATTAGATTCAAAGTACTCCTTCAACAAATTGCATAATGTTGTATTCTAAGCATACAATTATAAGATTGAGGTAAATTAATAATATTGGCATATGGTTAACAGTCCTTCATTGCAGTGAGAAATTCCAAGTGCCAGGTGACAGATAACTTGGTTTTGTTTTTTTGTTGTTTTTTTTTTTTTGTATGTGGGCTGGGAATCGAACCCAGGCCACAGCATTGACAGTGCCAGCGCTGAAGCCTTAAGCCACTACACCACCAGGGAACTCATAACTTGGTATTTTAACATTGGTTTCAATGAGTATGTCTGATGATTTGCATTACTATATTTAGCTATATCTTTTTTCTCCTTAGCTACTTTCCTTAAAATAGCATAATAAAAAAAGTTTTCTCATACATGATAGGATCTCTGCTCAAGGGTTACTACACAAAGTCATGATTTTTTTTAATGACATGGAACTGAAAAACATGGTTAGAGGCAATGTAGTTTTCAAACTGTGAATACCCAAGCTGATAAGTAATATTTCCAATGACATACTAGATAACTCTTGAGAAAGGAAAACAAAACAGACTAACATGAACCAGACAATAGTAACCACACTTTGCATGAATTGTACCTGTATTACTCAGCATAAATATAAGATATCCACATTTTTAGGTTTTCCAGTGTGTTGGTCTACACTGTTCTGCAACAAAGTGATTTTTATCTTAGAGGAAAATAATTAAAACAGAAAAAGTTAAACTTTACACATTACATAGAAGAATATGCCGTTGTACTAGGTGTCTGGAATATGCCACTTCTTGTCATTGTTATTTTTACTGCTGTTGTCTATTTGTTTGTTTTGTATCCTTGTAGCCACTTTTACATGATTACCTGTATAGTATAATTAAAACAAAGTCATCTGTAAATTTCTTAATTAGATCATTCCAATTACATTTTAAGTTCTAGTTATGAAATTTAATTAAGCATTTAAGCATTAGGGAGTTCCCCGGTGGTGTAGTGGCTTAAGGCTTCAGCATTGGCACTGTCAGCACTGTGGCCTGGGTTCGATTCCCAGTCAGGGAGATACCCACATACCAAAAAGCAAAAAAAAAAAAAAAAAAAAAAAAAAAAAAAAAAAAAAAAAAAAAAAAAAAAAAAAAAAAAAAAAAAAAAAAAAAAAAAAAAAAAAAAAAAAAAAAAAAAAAAAAAAAAAAAAAAAAAAAAAAAAAAAAAAAAAAAAAAAAAAAAAAAACTAAAAACAAAAACAAGCATATAAGCATTATTATACGAAACATTTGCCAAAAATATGTTTATAAAGGCATGTTGGATATTTTGGAAAAAAAAACTTTGATATAGATAAATGTCTTATAAAAGAGAATAAAAATTAATACAATTAAGACAAGTTACATTATATATATAATTATTATATATTATATAATTATATATGATAGTTTAATACATCAGATTTTAGGTTAAAATAAAATGTTTATATTGTATATATATTATTATGATTTGCTGCTTTTGGTTTTAAATGAATTAGCTAACATAATTTCTATTGTTTCTATATGTTTTTATTTCATGATTAAGTATAGAAATAATTCCCTCAAGTATAGAGAAGATAACTTATTAAAGAAGCTAGAAATTTATGTTTAAGATGATCTGTTCCTGTCATTTTTACTTTTCTAAACTACAAAACTCTCACAGGTATAGTTAATTTTTTGGTCCCTCATCAAATGTACACTAGGGTGACAAAAAAATTATTGTTTGAACATAGAAGTATATTCTGGCCTTATTAATTAATTAAATGTTATAGTTTACTTTTCATCATCAATTCAAATAATAATAATACAAATAACAATAATAATAAACTGTATTTAATTGGTCCATTTACCTACAAATCTATTTGCAGTTTTCTCAAATAGCATTAGCAGTAGACCTCAAATAGAGCAGGTCTTTGAATAACATCATTCATTCAACATCATCTTATTATAACATTGATGAAGTACTTTAAGAACTCAACCTTTTTTTACATAAATGAGCCTATGGTTTTGTTATACATCATGTCACTTAAAATTGTGGAACCTATCAATGTTAAATGGGGACTACTGTATAAGAATTTAAATTTACCTATAGTTCAGTGCTTTTCTCCTAGTCATGTATGAATCAGATAACAGAAATTTTGTCGGGTGCAATGTAAGTTTTGTCTACATTGCGCCTGAGACAGCAATGAAAATATTTCATTATGATCAGGATTTAGACTGTATGACTTGTGATCCATATACTGGTGCTGGGCTGATGGGGTGAGTATCGCAGAATCATGTGTGGAGTGTTGGGCTAATCCTACTCCAAGGAAGCATTTTTGTTTGTTTGCTTTTGTTTGTTTATTTCTAATTCTCACAGAGAGAACTGATGAGTTTGCAGTGTCCCTGGATGAAGCCATTATTCCATTATTTCTTGGAGATCAGAAGCCTATTTGGACAGCTCATAATTATAATCACCTTAGCAATATCATTATTTGTCAGAGAAATGGGAGTACTTCTTCATCCATGTACCCTACTACAACATATTGATCACGTGCCCTGATATAACAATGACTTATAAAAGCATACTTCTCATTGTTAATTCTAGTGAAAAAATGCAAAATTTTTATTGCACTTATTGTTCTATGCTTTTATATTGAAGTACTCTTTTAGAACTTGGTTTAATGCCTTGAAAATAGAACTGCATCTCAGCATTTGCCCTTAAGTATGGCTACATTTAACTGATAGATATTTGCAAGCTCTAATTCTCAATTTTTCCTAAACTGGGAATAGTTCAGATAAACAAATCACTTTAACAATATTTCTGACCTTTTCAAACCTATATCCTTTGTTTAGTTTTGTTCTTATTTGTTGCTTTGCTGTGTAAAATTTTGATCTTTACTTGAAACTCTTAGTTTGCAATTACCTATTTTTGAGTACTCATACAAACAGAAAAATAACAATCACACTACAGTGGCAAAAACTCTGCAAGGGTCATACAGCAGAATATATTTCTCTAAAAGAAAAAATAGAATATGTGTGCAGATGATGCTTTGTCTGACAATTTGTTCTGCCAGGACCTGGTTTAAATAGTATGTCCCACAGACATACTATTCCTTTTTTACCTCTCTGATTTTCATTTTCCCTTTTGCTTTCCCTTCAAATTTCTAAAATTTGTAATTTATGGCCCCTAATCTTTTGATATTCCAACTGACCAGGTTTACAGGGAAAGATTAAAACATGGACATACGCACAAATGTATGCAGACCCAGTGGGAAGATGTTGCTTGTACATTGTGTGTCTTTCCTGCTGTAAAACTTTTTGTCGGAGCCCATCTTTGTACCACACCGACCTGGAACAACAGTATTGGCATCTCAATATTCTTCCCAAATCAGCCCTGATATAAGCATAGGATATAACTGAGTGTGCAGCAAATCTGTCAAATAATTAAGCCACTCACTGGTGCTACAATCTTTGAAATCCAATTACGTTTATCACTGGGAGTATGGGATCTATTGTAAGTCCAGAATGGAGTGACATCTTTTTCATCTTAACTATTTAAACCTTTCTATTTCTCATTTATTTTAAATTTCCAATTACATTTGACATACAATATTATGTTGGTTTCAGATGTACAGTGTAGTAATGAGATATTTATAATAACTTACAAAATCCATATTGCGATACATCTGGTTCCCATCTGACACCATACATAGTTATTACAATGTTATTGGCTGTATGCCCCATGCTGCACTTGACATCCCTGTGATTATTTTGTGTGACTATAAATTTTTACTTCTTGATTTCTTCCCCATTTTCACCCACCCCTCCCACCCTCCTCCCATCACAACAAATTTGGTAACCACCTGATGCCCCCCCCCATAGTTATTGCAACATTATTGACATATAACTACTACTTTATAACCACCAAACTGAACTTCCCGATCTTTTCCTTGTATTTCACCTCCTTCCCCAACCTTCCTTTCATCTGGCAACAAACCAAATGTTTTCTACAAGTATATCTATGAATCTACTCCTGTTCCTCTTGTTTATTTTCTTCTTTGGATTTCACCTTTACTCATAAGCGAAGTTAACTTGCATCTGTCTTCCTCTGTTTGACATACCACTCAGTGCAATACCCTTCATGGAGGTTTTAATCCATTTAAATTGAAGGTAGTTGTTGACATGTAGCTATTCCATTTGATTACTCATAATTTTGCTTTTTTTCCCCCCATCTTAAAGTAGTCCCTCTAACATTCCTTGTAATACTGGTTTGGTGGTGAACTCCTTTAGCTTTTTTCCTTCTCTGAGAAGTTCTTTATTTGTCCTTCTATTTTGAATGACAGCCTTGCTGGGTTATCCTGGTTGTAGGTCCTTGCTTTTCATCACATTGAATATTTTTCTGCCACTCCCTTCTGGCCTGCAAAGTTTCTGTTTAGAAATCAGCTGACAGTTTTATGGAAGCTTCCTTATACATAACTAGTTGCTTTTCTCTTGCTGCTTTTAGGATTCTTTGTCTTTAATGTTTGCTGTTTTAATTATAATGTGTCTTAGTGTGAGCCTATTAGGCTTTTTCTTGTTTGTGATTCTCTGTGCTTCCTGAGTTTATATGTCTGGTTCCTACACCAAGTTAGGGAAGTTTTCAGTCATTGTGTTTTCAAATAGGTTTTCAATTTCTTGCATTCTCTCTTTTTCTGTTACTCCCATGACATAAATATTGTTATGCTTGATGTTTCAGAGGCCCCTTAAACTACCCTCATTTTTAAAAATCCTTTTTTCTTTATGCTGTTCTGACTGGATGCTTTCTGCTACCCTGTCTTCCAATTCACTGATTTGATCCTCTGCTCCATCTAATTTGTTAGTAATTCCTACTATTGCATTCAGTATTTTAGTTGTTCTATTCTTCATTTCTGATTGGCTCTTTTTTATGGTTTCTATGTCATTCTTTATGCTTGCTATCTCTCTGTTGAAGTTTTCACTAAGTTCCTTTAGCATTCTTACAATCATTATTTTGAGCTCTGTATCTAATAGGTTGTTTGCCTCCATCTGGTTTAGTTCTTCTTCTGGAATTTTCTGCTATTCTTTTATTTGAGACCTATTTCTTTGTTTCCTCATTTTGGATGCCTGTCTCTGTGTGTTTCTATGTATTAGGAAGATCTGCTACATCTCCTAGTATTGCTGGATAGCCTTATGTAGTAGGTGCCCGGTGGGACCTTGGCCTTCTCTCCCTGGTCACCTGTGCTAGGTGCCCCTGAAAGTTCTGGTTTGGTGTCAGTGTTGTGTCTGTAGCTACTCAGCAAATGTCTCAGAACAAACCAAGCCCACCTGTGACCTGTGGACTTCAATAATTTTCCAAAAATGATTGCAATGTGGGCAGGCCTGAATGCTCAGAGAAAGTGCCTCTGACATTGGTAGAGTTGGGTGGGGTGGGATCCTAGTGATTCAGCAGGGTGGACCAAGCAAAGCTCACCAGACCAATCAGGTTTAGATTTGGCTGTGTAGGGGCAGGTGCAACACCAGAAAGATGGCACCCACCAACTGGCTGCACGGGAGTAGGACATATCCTCAAAAAATAGGGACTGTCCTGCAGCCCTCAACCTAAAGCCACACATGTCAGTCTGCCCCACATATGTAACCAATGCCCCCTGATTCACCATCTCTCTTCTAGAGCCCAGGGTGAGTACCCACAAGTGACTGAGTCTATGCAGGGACTTTAAGAGGATATCTAGGTTTGCTGCAGCCTTTTGTTCTAACTAAATGGTCAGAGTCCCCACTGCTTTTTACTGTCAGATGTTGACTATAAAAAACCAGCACTCTAGGCTGGGGTGCCTAATATGGAGCTGGGGCCCTTTGCTCCTCTGGAGGTAACCTCTGTGGCAGAGATATACCTCCTGAGTCTCTACAGCCACTGGAGGTTCGGCTTGTTTTGCTTCTGTGCCACTCCTACCAGTCTCAATGTGGCCTCATCTTTTAAGTATTCTTAGTTATAAAGCTTCTCTTCAGCTAGACTTCAGATGGTGCTCCAGGTTGGTTGTTCAATAATTTAGTTGTAATTTTAATGTGTTCATGGAATGAAGCAGGCATAATGTTTACCTACTCTGCCATCTTGGACCTCTCCTAGACCTTTTTATTATTGTTGTATTTTAAATGACTTTCTATTGTGGAGAATTGTCTACTCGAAATTATTCTTCAACTGATTTTTTTTTAGGACACTTATTTTTTCTAATTAGTTTCTTTAAGGATTTGGTGGGTTTACTTTTCTATATATAAAGCTTACTAACAATTTGGGTTCCAGTTCTAGAAGGGTATCAATTAGGAAACAGTGAACAGAGAGACTTTTTCTTTCCAATAATCATATGCCAACAGTGATTGTAAGATGTTTGATGTTTCTACCCACTTCAGACTTATATGTTCTTTAGGATGGAGGTTTAATATTCTTCAGAAGAGATAGCAAATCTAAGAAACATACTGAACTCATTTATCCAGTAAATTTTTACAAAGTTTCTACTCTGTATTTATTGTGAACACACTGAAAAGATAATGGGGAGCAAACTCTGCATACCTTCATGAGGTTACAATCCAGTGGAAGATATTAATTGATACTTGCAGTGTCTAAACTCCGCCTTGATGAAGTAAATGATTTAATGGTGGTGAAAATGCTGACATCAGGAAAGATTTTTCTCAGGAATTAGGAGGAGAAAAATTTAAAGTTAGTGAGGTGAGAGGACCATTATAGGCCTAAAGAACATATATGCAAAGTTTTGAAATAGAAAACCTGTGGCCTCTTATGAGAGGAAAAAAAAATGGTATAATCCCCCAAATTTACCAATAAAAATAACTTTTTTCTGATTCCAATACCAAGTTGTAAAAATTTTTTTTATTAAAAAAATTAGAAAAAAATTAATTTTCATATATTTTCAATGATAAGATCAATTATTAATTCATGAGCCTTGTAAATTTTGCTATGTTCAAATGCTGTGTCAACTTGATTTAGTAAACTTTTTTATTTCAACAGACATTTTTGCTTTGACTTTTCTAGTTGTTAAAGTGTATTTCAACTCTCACATTCAGCAACCTGAAGTTGTTATTCTTAATAACTTGTAACACGATTTACTCTATAGAAAACGAAAAGCTAACTCTATTTTATTTAATCTATTCAGTCAAGAATTTGCTATTAAAATAAGTTGGAAAGTTCTGTCTTTATATCCTCTCATGTTCTATTTTTTCCTCTTTCATTATCTTTTACTAAATATTCTCGTCTGTCAGCAAGGTCTTCAATTTTCGTATAATGTTTCTGCCTATTGACTTTTAACTTTGTAAAGTCTACTACTTATTTATAGCTATGTTCTATTGGCTTCTCATATTATCCTAGTGGGAAGAAATGTTTCCAACTCATTTTGTTGTACCTGCTGCTTAGCACAGTGCCTGGAATATGTTAGATGTTTAATAAATACACTTACATATTTTCCAGAAATGTCAGTGAAAACTCTTTCCTCTTCCTTCTTCCTGACTTCTTTTGAGAGGGTCATGAAGGCAGGGATTCTTTTGTGGTTGTTGTTTTAGTTTCTGCTTTATATTCAGACTAGTATATGGCATATAGGAGGCATTACATAAATATTCATTCAATTAATTAGTGATTTAATAAATTTAATACTGCTATCTTCTAAAACATTGTGTATTAATTCAGAAAACTTGAATATCGGTTGTAATACAATAAAATTGTATCAACAATTTTATGGCGAAAGCTAAAATGACACACAATTTACTTTCAAATACTTTCTTACCATTTAGCAAACTCTGTGCATAGTACAAATTTTCAGTATCTCCGTACAAACTTATATAGTGGAGGTTACTGTTGAGTAATTAAATCATACCTGAATAAATACAATTTAATTCAAGATTAGACTGCTATAAGAACCTAAAGTGACTACATTTACTGATGATGTTGGCTATGGTCCAAATGTAAAATATCAGAGTTATTAAATGTACTTGTTAGCATTTAATCTGCTAATTATTGTTTAAAAGAAAGTCCTTGACATTTCACAAGTTATTTCCAATCATTGCTGTTGCAGTGTGCTATCCTTCTTTCCTTGCCATAAATAAATAGATAAATAAATGTGTGTGTGTGTGTGTGTGTGTGTGTGTGTGTGTGTATCACATAATACTACAACCACAGAAATTGAATAAATATTATCATATAAATAGAATAACTGCTTATGGATAACAGCCCTTGCTGTTAAAAAGGCAGCTCAAGACCCTCTGTGTCATGAAAATCATTAACTATTATAATACGGTAGGTAGGAGGCTCTGCATTCTTAGAGGTATTATAATTAGGATGATTATCACAATGTATTAGAGAGTGATTGATTAGTAGGAAGTTCTAGGCTGCTTAGTTTAAGCTTTCATCTACATACCTGTAAACAATGATGCCTTGCAGAAATCATACTATGATATCTCAACTTTCTAGCTTTAGAAATTCAACACTAAGCAATAAAGTACTTAAAAAGATATTAATCAATTGTAAATCTAATGAAATATTTTGTATTTTAATTCAAGTAAAAATATATAACTGCGACAATGTGAATTTTGAGTAGATTTGTATGCTACTAAGAAATTATAGTTTTCATCATATAAATGTGATGACATACTTGCTAGGTTTTTAAAAATGCTTCATTTGTTTAATAATTCACATTGACATATTTACAAATAAAATCATATGACATCTAGGATTGTCTTCACAATGATTCAGTAAAGGAATGGAGTGAATAAGTACAAACACAAATGCAACAAGATTATTGAGGCAATAATCATTTAAACTAGATAATGGGTGCAGGAGGTTTATTATAGCATTTTTCCTTTGCATCTGCTTCACTTCTCTATACTAATAATCAGCGAAGGTTAATTTAAAATTTCTAAAACAAAAAATAAAAGCAAAATTATTGTACATGTAAAAGAGAAAACTAGTAAAAAAAATATTTCCTTCACTGTAAAGGTAAAGAATAATTAAATCAGCCTACATAAAACTTTCTCTTCTCAATCTATGTTACATATAATAAGAAAACTACCTCTTTGAGGAAAATACTTTTATATTTCTTAAGTTAATTGAAGGAAACTACTTTCTCTTAAAATGCTTCTGTATACTCTAAAATATAAAAGAGCAAAAACCATATATTTAGTATTAAAATATGCCATTTAATTTATTAATAATTTTGCAACTAGGAAAAGTAAAGCAAAATGAAAATTTCTATTTTCAGTAACCATAGTATTGAAATTAAAACTCAGGACAATGTCACAGGATAACTACATTAAGCAGAAGAAAACTCAGGAATAATTTTATTTTAGTAAACTACTTCAAACCAGAAAGTAGTAAATAAAACAGAACAAAAATCTCAAAAATAAGGGAGATGGTCAAAGAAAGAAATGTAAGCAGAGTAAGAAAAAAATCATCTAGAGACAATGACAAAACACAACTGGAGAAATGGAAAAAGAATATTTATTCAATTCTTCTTCTGTGCCAGGTAGTATTATAAGAAGTAGCTCTAAAGCACCAAATAATACAAAATCTGTCTTCATGGAACCTTTTCTTTTTAGCTTTATTAAGATATAATGGACAAATTTGTAACATATTTTAAAAATACAACATGATGACTTAATATAGACATTGTGAAAGAATTCCCCTCATTATGTTAACACATTTTTCACCTCACATACTTACTTTATTTTTCCCCTTGGCAAGAACATTTAAGTTCTACTCTCTTAACAGATTTTAATTATACAATAGAGTCGTATCAACCATAGTACCATATTATATATTATAGTCTCATACCTCATTCATCTTATAACTAAAAGTTAGCCTCTTTTACAACCTCATTTTATTTTTCTGTCCCCCAGCCCCTTGCAACACCTTTTTACCTTAAATTTCTGTAAGTTTCACTTAAAAATATATCTCATAATACCATGCAATATTTGTCTTTCTCTTTCTGGTTTATTTCACTTAACATAATGCCCTCCTAGTTCATCCATGTTTTTACAACTAACAAGATTTCCTTCTTTTTAAAAATTGAATATTTAAAGATACAGACAAGATGGTGGATTAGGTAAACATATCAAAATTACAACTAAACCACAGAACACCCATCATTGAGAACTGACTGAAGTCTAGCTGAATCAAAGTCCTCCAACTAAAGATATACAAAAGAAGCCACCTCAAGAGTGGTAGGAGAAGCAGAGACATGACACAAACTGGTCCCACACTCACATATGATCATTAAATATCAGGAGGGATATCTTGGTTGTAGAGGCCCTCCCTGGAAGAGTAAGGGGTCCCAGCCCCACACCAGGCCCCCCCCCACCCCCCAGCTCAGGGTTTCAAGTGCCATGGAGAGCAGTTCCATAACTTCTGGCTGTTAAAACCAGTGGGGATTGTGGCTAAGTGAGACTAGGGTGCTGCCCTCACAGGCATTCTTCTTAAAAGGCCCATGCATGAACTTACTAGCTAAAAAACTCACTTGCTCTGAGCTCCATCAGTAGGGAAGCAGATTGAAAGGTATCAGCAACATATGGGGAGGAACTGATTTATGTGGTTTCAGAGCAAGGGCTAGATGAATAGCTCTCTCCTGGATGAAAGAACTGGCAGAAGCTATTGTTTCTTTGTTGAGACCTCTCTCCTCCCACTATGCAGAGGTAAGTGGCCTTCATATCTGAGTTTCCACCAATCTAGCTATCACTGTCCATTCACCCCGATTTTTTGAGACCCTGCTCCACTCAAATTTTGGGCCCACCCAAGGGGCTCCTAGTGTCTTTGTTATCATAAATGGTCATGCTACAGACATTCCAAAAAATCTCTCAATGGATCTCTAAACCCAAATAAGCAGCATCTGGCTTTGGTAAGCCCTATACCTATGGCTGAGCAGCCTCAAACCTGGCACTAGTAAAAGCCAGCCTCAATCCACAGTTTGGCTTTTCAGAGTACCTCCAGAACCAGAAAGAGCAGCAGACATTTGTGCATTGCTTTGTCATTCATGTCAGGTGGCTGAGGCAGGGTGCAATTTGTGCCTGAATTTGACCTGTGGCAGGGCCCCTTTAGGAGGCCCCAGGACTGGCACATTCAGTGTCTAGAATCAAACCCAGCCAGAGCATCACCCAGCCACCTCCAGGGGAAGACATACCACATGGAGCAGAGACCAGAGTCTTGCTAAAGCAAATCTTGCTCTGTAGGGTCAACCCCTGCACTACAGTTCCTTCACTGTAGTCATGGCTAATCTTCACAACCAGTCAGCCTCAGGGTCAATCCCTCCCACTGATGTACAAAAGGCAATCAAGGCTCAGTTACAAAAATTGGGCACTACCCATACGAGGAATATACCTGAATTACTCAGCTCAGGTGACCAGAAAGACTGTGTCACTGAGCCCTTTAGCACACTTATTTTTAAGTCCACTCTAGTAAGACCAGGAGACATAGCAGCTTTACCCAATACATAAAAACAAACAGGGGGAGGCAGCCAAAATGGGGAGACAACAAAACATGAAGATAAGAAATCTAACAAACACAGAGTTCAAAACACTTGTTACAAGGTTGCTCAATGAGCTCAGGGAGGACTCCAATAAAGAGACAGAAAACATTAAATATATAAACAAATAAAAAAAGAAATAAAGAATACAATAATTGAAATAAAGAATAATTTACAGGGACTCAGTTGTACATTAGATAAAGCGTAAGACTGAATCAGAAATTTAGAAAATAATTTGAGTGGAGCAGGGTCTCAAAAAATCAGGGTGAATGGACAGTGTTAGCTAGATTGATGGACACTCAGATATGAAGGCCACTTACCTCTGCATAGTGGGAGGAGAGAGGTCTCAACAAAGAAACAGCAAAAATAATCCAAATAAATGAGGATATTTTAAGGGGCCTCTAGGACAACATGAAGTGTACCAACATTTGCATTGTGAGAGTACTAAAAGGAAAAGAGAGATATCAAGCAATTGAGAACCTATTTGAAGAAACAGTGGTGTAAACCTTTTCTAACCTGGTGAAGAAAAAACAGACATATCGGTCCAGGAAGTGCAGAGTCCCAAACAAGATGGACCCGAAGAAGCCCACAGCAAGACACATTATAATTAAAATGGCAAAGGTTAAGAACAAAGAAAGAGTACTAAAATCAGCAAAAGAAAAGCAATTAGTTACTTATAAAGGAGCTCTCATAAGACTATCAGCTGATTTCTCAACAGAAACTTTGCAGGACAGAAGGGATTGGCACAAAGAATTCAAAGTGTTAAAAAGCAAGGACCTACAACCAAGATTATTCTGGATAACAAAGCTAGCATTTAGAATTGAAGGAGAGATAAAGAGCTTCCCACACAAGAAAAAGCTAAAGGTGTTCATCAACACCAAACCAGAATTACAAGGAATCTTAGAGGGACTTCTTTAAGATGGAAAAAATAAAAAATATAAAAACATGAATAGTAAAATGACAATAACTACATATTTATGAAAAATTGCTTTCAATGTAAATAGATTAAATTCTTCAATTAAAAGATAGGGTGGCTTAATGGGTAAGAAATCAAGACCCTTACATATGCTGCCTACAAGACACTTACTTCAGATCAAAAAATAGGCACAGACTGAATGTAAAGGGGTGGAAACAAGATATTTCATAAAAATGGAAAAAGAAAAGCTAGGGTAGCAATACTTATATCATACAAAATAGACTTTAAAACAAACACTATAACAAAAAACAAAGAAGGACCCAGTAATCCCACTTCTGGGTATTTATCCTAAGAAACCCTAAATACTACTTCGAGGAGACATGTGCATCTATGTGTTTACTGTAGCATTGTTTACAATGGCTAAGACATGGAGGCAGCCTGGGTGTTTGCAAATGCATGAATGGATAAATATTAGGTGATACATATATGCAATGAAATAATGTTCAATTGGGGAAGGGAATGGGTTCTTGCCATTTGCTGTGGCAAGAAGGACCTAGAGGGTATTGTGCTGAGTGGAGTATGTCAGACAGAGAAAGACAAATACAATGCCATTTCACTTAAATATCAAATTTAAAGAACAAAATTAACAAAACAGAAACAAATTCATAGATACAAAGAATATTTTGATGGTTGCTAGATGGGAGTGAAAAAGGGAAGGGATTAAGTACAAATTGGTTTTTACAAAGTAGTCATGTGGATGAAGGGCACAGTAGAACAAATATAGTCTATATACTATGTATGGTGTCATGAGTACTAGACTTATCAGGGTGATAGTTGGGAGGGGGTTAGGGGCAGGGTGACAAAAGTGAATGGATGAAGAAGTAAAAATTGGTAGTTACAAAACAGTCATAGGGATGTAAAGTAAAACATAGGAAATAGTTAATAATATGTTAATAACTATGTATAGTAGCAAGTGGGTTCTATACTAGTCATGGGGATGACTTCTCAAATTATATAAATGTCTAACCACTACGCTATACACCTGAAATTAATATAAAATAATATTGAATGTCAACTGCACTTAAAAAATTTAAAAAGGTAGAAAAATGTGAAGGGAGATTAAAGGTTCAAATTTCCAGGTATAAAACAAGTAAGTCATAGGGATGTAATATACAACATAGATATAGTCAATAAAATTGTGATAGCATGAAACAGTGTCAGATGATTGCTGGACTTACCATAGAAATCACTTCTTTAGGTACATAGATATTAAATAACTATAGTGTACATCTGAAATTAATATAATATTATATATAATCACTTCTTTAGGTAGATAAATGTTAAATAACTATGGTATACACCTGAAATTAAAATAATATTGTATATTATACTTTAATAAAAAATAATTTTAAAAACTGAACATTTCAGTGTGCATGCATATATAGGAGGGATGTCCAGAAAAAATCCAGCCATAAATGACTCCATTTTTCATATTACATGCCTGGATAATTTCTGGACAGTGCTTGTGTACACACACACACACACACACACACACACATACACAATTACATATCCTTCATAAATTCAGTCATCAATGGACACTTAGATTGTGTGCATACCTCAGCTATTATGAATTATGCTGCAATAAGCATGGGAGTACAGATATGTATCTCTTTGAGATAATGGTGTCATTTGCTTTGATATATACCCAGTAGTAGAATTGCTGGATCACACAGTAGTTCTATTTTTAATTTCTTGAGGAATTTCTATAAAGTTTTTTATAGTGGCTGTATCAGTTTACATTCTTACCAACATGTACAATAGTTCCCTTTTCTCCATATCCTCACTACCATTTATTTTCTCTTTTTAATAAGGATGTCCAAATAGGTATATAATGATATATTTCATTGTGATGTTGATTTGCATTTCTCTGACAATTAATGATATTCTACAACTTTTCATCTACCTGTTGGTCATTTGTATGTTCTCTTTCATAAATGTCCACTTTCTCTACTATTATATTTTTAATTGGGTTATTTTGTTGTTGTTTTGCTATCAAGTGTATGAGTTTCTTATATATTTTAAATATTAACCCCTCATCGAATAGGTGGTTTGAAATTATTTTTGCCCATTCTATCAGTTGTCTTTGCTTTTTGTTAATGGTTTCCTTTTCTGAGAAGAAGCTATTTAGTATGATGTCATGCTTGTTTATTTTTTATTTTGTCACTTTAACTTTTGGTGTCAAATTTTTTAAAAAGTTATTGAAAAGAGTAACGTGAAGGAGCTTATCAAAACTCATATTTTCTCCCAGGAATTTTAGTTTCAGGTCTTACATTCAAATCTTTAGTCTATTTTAGTTGATTTTTTGATGGTCTAAGATTGGGGTCCCGTTTTATTCTTTTGCATGTGGGTGTCCAGATTTCCTACCACTACTTACTGAAGAGACTGTTCTTTCCCCAGTGTATGTCTGGCTTCTTTTGTCAAAAATCAATTTACCATATATGTGTGAGTAAATTTATGGGGACTCTACTCTATTTCATTGAACAGTGTGTCTGTTTTTATGCCAATAGGGCACTATTTTATTTACTGTAGTTTGGTATTATAGTTTAAAATTAGGAGGTATAATGATCCAGCTTTGTTCTTTCTCAAGATTGTTCACTTCTCAAATGTCACATGAATAATAAGTATAAGAATAAGGATCAATATTATATCCTCAATACCAATGACATTCTCTTTTCTTCTTTGAGATTCTTTTTTATTTTTTGAAGGCCTCTCATTTATCCACATGCTACATACAGATATGTGCACACAATTTGTATTCCTTCCTTCTGTGTGAGCCTGGAGTGAGGGAGGCAAGAGGAGCAAAGCTATAAAAGTAGACCCAGCCACATTTTTCAACAGTGGTGATTCTACTTGATGCTTTATTATTAACGCGAGCACTGCTACTCAGCTAAGAAGTGGTGGCCCATTCACTCCATCTTTTTGTTTGATTATCTATAAGATGAGTGACCTTCTAGCTTCAGACTCTGAATCTACACTATTTCCCCACAATCCCCTGTGTCAGGCCTGCTCAGGTAAGTTCAACATGTGTTTGGTCTGTCTCTTACCTGTCAGATTTGTAAAGTACTGATAAGCCCTTTATTAAAATAAAGTGGTGGTAATAATCCAAACAATTATAGGATAAACTACAACACAACATTTGAGTTTTCCTCTGAAGACAGACCTTCTGATGGAAAGCATATACTCGTATATAAAAAGTGCATAGGAAGTTAATTTTTGTTGAAATAGTTATGCTTTCTCCTGGCTTGGCTGATTTAGAGATAGTATGTGAAATCAGTGAGATACACCAGATAACATCTTTGCTTCTCTGTGAGATAAAACTGATATATCTCTGTAGTGCCTAAGGAAATTAATCAATTTATTGGAGAGAGGGATGATTATGAAGAAAAAAAAGGGAGGAGAAAGAGATGTTTTGTTTTGTTTTTTTTAAAAAAACTATATAGAACTTGACTATACCCTAAAGTTATCTAAAGAGCTTTAAAAACTTTGATGCCCTGGGACTACTCAAGATTAATTATATTAGTTTCTTATGGTGGAACTCAGGTACATTGTGCAGTCAAGTTTGAGAACAAATAACATAAACCCCCATTCATTAACTGCAGTTTCCACTTCTCAGTAAAATGTAAGTAGTGTATCTGGATCAACTAAAATACTATCCTTGTCATTTGTTCTCTTACAACCACTTAGAGTCTATATGAACTTGGTCAATTTATTTTTCCATTTTGAGCATCTGTTTCCCAGTCTAGAAGCTTGACATGATACCATGTTTTCTCAGGGTAGTTTGGGCATCAAATAGTTAACGCACACATAGTGCATATCACATTATTCAGAACGTACTAATCACTGATAAATAGAGAGTAATATATTAACTCCTATTCTATCTAATTTTGTAGATAGCAAAGGACTAATCTAGAGTACTCCATTTTTGTACCTTAGGAAAAGTAAGAGAATGATGATTCAAATAAATTTTTGAATTAAGGGTTCAGTTGTTGAATCCAGGTTGAGAAGTACTACTGCTATGGATAATTTTTCCAGGCTTTGATATCAGACAATCCAACATTTAAATTGGTCCACTCATTTACTACCTTTGTGTCTCTGAACAACTTACTTAATATTTCTAAGCTTCAGTTCATTCATCTATAAATTGGAGATAATAATACTCTCTGGGTTGTAAGAAATAAAATAAATGTATTTTCGGTAGGCACATAACATAGTATGTAAACATGTAGCAAGTTCTCATAACATAACTATTATTATTTTTAGTAATTATTATTCTTTGCGTACTTTTAGAATTTTTTTCCAATACAACTAATGAAGCTAATATTATAGTATTAAAAGAAGATTTAACAAAAGTATAATAGTTCAAAGAGAAAAAAGATAGTACGAGTTGTGGCCTTGTCTTTATTTTTTGATGTTCAACATTTTGTTTGTCCCATAGTTTTAGTAAGTAAAAGTGGTTTGAATTATGAGATTAACTAATTAGACAAAAAAAATAGCCAATATCATTATAAATGGTGGAGAACACATATAATTTAAGAGATTACTCACCCCATAATAAGAGAGTGCATAATCCTGAATACTAAATATGTAGAACTGACACATATAAAGATATGAAAATACATGTTCTAGTAGATATAGATATGACCAATTATTTTTAATTTTTATAATTTATCGAGACATTCCCCTTTCTGAGAGTTCACAACAACACAAAACTTTTGCTTTTCTATTAAAGCTCAATATAGTTGTTTTAAGCATAAAAAGGTTGTTTACACCTTTTGTAATTTTAAATTATGATTGAGTTTTTGTATATACTACAATTTTTATTTTCTATATTAAGAATGACTTACATATATTTTTGCCTTTAGAAATAACAGATGTGCTGATTTTGCTAAATATTTATTGCATAATGAATTATTTTCAAATTGCAAATTAACTATGATAATTTCTCATGTTTTTGAAATTTAATTGCATCTTGATTGATCACAAGATTGAGTAACATGTTTCCTATTATAATGATAGGAGCTAAGAGTTATATCATTCTGAAAGATTCTATTGTATTTTGTAAAATGTTTTTAATTTTTTCATTACAGTTGATATACAATTTCATATTAGTTTCAGATGTACAACATAGTAATTGTATATTTATACACCTTATGTAATGATCATACCAGTAAGTCTAGTACCCATTTAACCCCATAAATATTTATTTCTTAATTATTATTTTTGCAGTTATAGTTGACATTCAATATTATTCTATTTTAGTTTCAGCAGTACAGCCTAGGGGTTAGACATTTTTATAATTTTTGCAGTGATCTCCCCAATAAGTCTAGTACCCACATGGTACTATATATAATTGTTGCTACATTATTGACTATATTCTCTATGCCAAATTTTACATCCCCATGACGATTTTGTAATGACTAATTTGTATTTCCCAATGTCTTCACCTTTTTTACCCAGGTCCACAAGCTTCTTCTTAACTGGCAACCATCAGTTTTTTTTTCAGCATCTGAGTCTGTTTTGGTTTTGTTTGTTTGTTTTACTCTTTACATTCCACATATAAGTAAGATTATATACTATTTGTCTTTCTCAGTCTGACTTATTTCACTTAGCATAAAACCATCTAGGTCCATCCATATTATTCACATGGCAAAATTTCATTCTTGATGGGCATTTGTTTTACTTCCATATGTTGGCTATTGTAAATAGTACTGTAGTGAACATAGGGGTTCCATATGTCTTTTGAAACTAATGCTGTGTTTCTTCAGATAAATATCCAGATGAGGGATTTCTGGGCCATATATTAGTTCTATTTTTAATTTTTTGAGAAACCTCCGTACTGTTTTTCATGGTAGTTGTACCAATTTACAATCACATTAACACTGAATGAGGATTTCCTTTTCTCCACTTCCTTGCATACATTTGTTGTTTGTTGGTTTATATTTTTATTGATTGATTGATTGATTGATTGATTGACTGATTGTTGTTGGTATGTGGGTAGTTAGTTCCCTGGCCGGGAATGTTTGTTGGTTTATTGATGATAGCCATTCTGACAAGTGTGAGGTGACGTATTATTGTGGTTTTAACTTGAATTTCCCTGCTGGTTAGTGATATTGAGCATCTTTTCATATATCTCTTAGCCATCTGTATGTACTCTTTGGAGAAATGTCAGCTTAGGTACTCTGCCCATTTTTAATGGTATCGTTTATTTTTTGTGTGTTAATTTTTATGACTTCCTTATATATTTTGAATATTAACCCCTTATCAGATGTATCATTGGTAAATATCTACTCTCCCTTAGTGACTTGTCTTTTAATTTTGTTAATGGTTTCCTTTACTGTGCAAAAACTTTTTGTTGATGTAGTCCCATTTGTTTGTTTTTTCTTTTCTTTCTCTTGCCCAAGGAGATATATCCAAAAAATATTGCTAAGAGTGATGTTCACAAATTTACTGCCTATGTTTACATCCAAAAGTTTTATGATTTAAGGTCTTACATTTAAGTTTTTAATCCATTTCGAGTTTATTCTTGTATAAGGTGTAAGAGAGTAGTAGTCTAGGTTAATTTTATATTTTTGCATGTATCTATCTAGTTTTCTCAACACCATTTATTGAAGAGACTGTTTTTACCACATTGTATCTAATACATTTTTGCCTCTTTTGTCATAGATTAATTGACCGTACAGGTGTGGGTGTATTTCTGATTTCTCAATCCTGTTCCAGTTCTTATAATACTGGATTAATGGTAATGAACTTCAGCTTTTTCTTGTTTGTGAAAACTCCTTATCTTTCCTTCTATTCTAAATGATAACCTTGCTAGGTAATCTTGGTTGTAGGCTTTTGACTGAATATTTCATGCCAGTTCCTTGTAGCCTGCAAAGTTTCTGTTGAGCAATCAGCTGATGGTTTAATGGGAGCTTCCTTGTGTGTAATTACCTGCTTTTCTTTTGCTACTTTTAATGTTCTCTCATTGTCTTTAACCTTTGACATAATTATGATGTGTCTTGGTGTGGGCCTCTGTGTGTTCATCGTTTGACAATCTGAGCTTTCTGGACTTGTATGCAGATTTTCACCAGACTAAGAGAATTTTCAATCATTATTTCTTCAAATAGGTTTTTAATCCCTTTCTCTCTCTCTTTTCTGGAACTCCTAAATTGTGAATGTTGGTATGCTTGATGTTGTCCCAGAGGTCTCTTAAATTATCTACATTTTTATTTTCTTTTTTTTTCTGTCCTTTTGCTGTTTCACTTGTGTGTTTTTTGCTATCTTATCTTCCAGATCACTGATGTAATCTTCTACTTCATCTAATATGATGTTAATTCCACCTAGTATATTCTTCGTTTTTCACAGGTTGTGCTTTCTATCTCTTTGTGTAAGTTCTCACTAAGTTCATTTATTTATCGTGTAAGTTCACTGAGCATCTTTATAACTAGTGGTTTGAACTCTGTATATGCTTGTCTCCATTTGTTCACTTTTTTTTCTGTTTTGTTTTATCCTGTTCTTTTATTTGGGATATGTTTTTGGTCCCTCATTTTGGCTAACTCCCTGCATTTGTTTCTATGTACTAGGTAGATCCACTATGTCTCCCAGTTTTGACTGTGGCCTTATGTAGAATTTGTACCATAGGGCTGAATGCCACAGCCTCCCTGGTCAACTGAGCTGAGTGCTCCACAAGTGTCCCCTCTGTGGATTGTGTGTGCCCTCCTTTTGTAGTTGTGCCTGATTGCTGCTGTCACATTAGTGGGTGGGGTTGGCGCTCAGACTGACTGACCACTACAGTAGTCAATCTGTTTGCTGGGAGTAGGAGTTGCCTTAGCAGAGCTATGATGCCAGCCAAGGCTGTCCTTTGGATGTTTCAGTTGTATAGCTGGTTGGGTGGAGTCCTGATGTAGTCTAAAGCTGGCTGCTGGCCGTTTTGTGTCTGGGGGCTTTTGGGAGGGGCTCTGTTACAGATCAAGGTCAGCTGGCTTTTGTCCCAGGCTTGGAAACACTTGGTAGGAGATACGAAGTAATCTACAATTTGTTGCCACTTATGCTGGACTTAGAAGTGTTTAGGAGATGTTATGCTATAAACTGTGACTAGTTTACACTTGTGCTGGACTGGGAACCCTTTATTGAATACTATAATGTGAACTGAGTTTATCTGCCACTTATACTGGGCTTGTGACTGCTTAGTTGGTGCTATGTTCCAGGCCAATGGCCATGGCTTACACAGGCTTTGGAGACACCTGATGAAAGTTGCAATGCAAGTTGAAGCTGGTAACCACTTGTGCCAGTCTTGGGACACTTAGCAAGGGCCACAATACATACAGAATATAGCCACTTCTGTTGGAGGAACCACTGGAAGAGGCTTGGACAGGTGACTAATTTAGATGGGGCACGTTTTCAGGGAATCATCAGGGTGGGGCAAACGGTATTAACCAGTAATGGAGAACACAGATATGGCACCCACCTGTACCAGGATGGCTGCGTAAGAGGAGAGCTCCACAAAAAATCAGTGGTACCTGCCAGCTCTTCCATCACTAGAGAGAGTTGTCCCTATTTCTGCCCCTACAGCACTTGCCCTAAAGTTAGGCAATTTAGTTCCTCCCTTTATATTCCTGGTGCTATTCAAACAGCTGCTGTCTGCTGGAGCTTAGGTCTAGTGAGTTTGTGAGTAAATGAGTTTATGCATTTGCCCTTCAAGAGTAGTGTGTCTAGGTCTCCCGCAGCCCTTTGTCTATCTTGGATGAAATTCCCTCTGGTTTTTACAACTAGATGTTATAGAGACTCTTCTTCCCAGCCTTGGTACCCTCGTTTGGGGAGCCCAGTGTGGAGCTCTGACTCCCTGCTCCTCAGGAGGGAACTTTGCAGCTGAAATAGTCCTCCCGTTCTTTAATTGCCACACTAGGTGTGACACCTGTCCATGCCACATCTACGTGCCTCCTACCAGTCTTGATGCATCTTCTCCTTTACATCCTTAGTTAAAGGAATTTTGTTCAGCTAGTTCTCAGTGATGGTTCTACAATTTACTTGTGATTTTGTTGTGATCATGGGTGTAGGTGAGTTCAGAGTTTACCTATTCTACCATTGAGACTGGAAGTCCTCCCCCTCTATTCATTGTTATTAAGTGATAAACAGTGTGGGAAAATTATTTGTAAACCAGCTTGAGTCTTTATTAGTGGTAACTAGTGGAACAAGACTGAAAAATGTGCCAAGGCTCCAAATTTCCCAAAAAATCTAACCCAAATCTGGTGAATTCGATGTTCAGCACTCTTCCTGTACCCCTATTATTTTATTCATTCTCTTACATTATTTTTTATTTTAACATAATATTAGACTTATTAAAGAGATGAAATAACAGTACAAGGAATTTCTTATAATCATTATCCAAATTCTTTTAACATTAATGCTTTATTACATTTGCTATTCCTTCTCTCCTATCTTTCTCCCTCTCTCTTTCCCTCTCATTCTTTTTTTAAATTCTCTCCTTTTTAATGGTGTGAATAAATATAATTTTAAACAAAATCTCCCCTGACCCAGAAAAGTCTCTCCACAAAGATTGAACAGAAAAAAAATTTTATTATTGAATTAGCATTAATCCAGAATCTGATGCTCTTCACAAGCATTCTGCTAAGAGGTTATTTAGACAGAAAGAAATATCACCCTTTTATAAAGCCAAGCAGATACAATCCATTTGCACCTTGGACCCTTGGACCCACCCAAGTTAGTGCCCCTATCTCCCACTTTCTGTGGGAGGATAAGAGCCTATCTTCCTAGATAGTTATAGTTCAAAGTGATGGTTCCCAGGTCTTTGAAAAAGACATTCTTGCATCTTAAAGCTGTCAAGAGGCTTATTTAGTGTCTAAAATGTTTTACATATTCATGCATTTTTAAAGATATTAGAAATGAGTTTGCAATACAAGTTATCTAAAATACATGCTCTAAAAAATGGAGGCGGGAAGTCTTTTTCCCTTATTTTCAACATGGGAAATTAAGCCTCTTACTTTTAATTTGTATTTGCTCTGATAAGAGACACATAATTATAATTTTCAATGTGAACATTTTGAGAGTAAGTTCACATATTTACCAATTTGCTTAATCCTATAATATACAAAAAAGTAGTTTGAAGACTTCTTAACCTACACCCATGAAAAAGCATACATACTAACACGAGTTTAATATTTTCTTATGGGTATATAAATATTATATTCAAAAGTTAGTTTCTTTTTCTTTCCTCTTCAGCAAGGATCCATGTGAAATATTGTTTCATTAATTTTTGTGTTTTTAGTTTATTTTTAAAAATTAATTATTTTCAATGTGTGAAACATTAACATGGTTTCAAAAGTCAGAATTGCACAAAAGGTACATTTAGAACAGTCTTTACTCTTTCTCACATTTTTTCTCTCTTTTTCACCCTGTTCTCACTCTATAAGTAACAACTCCCTAATCTCTGATTTCTCTTCATGTTTCTTTTTATATAAACGAGCAAATATCTGTATATTTTCCTATTTCTTCATGTTTCTTACAAAAAGCATACAAAAGATATTATTTATTACTTTGCTTTTCACCAACATTTAGTGTATCCTTAGAGATCATTCTACATTAGTTTGTAGAAATTTTTCTATTCTTATTTTAAAGAAATGTAGTATTCCATTGTGTGGATATACTAGTTTTTCCACCTCTCCCCCAATATAAGGTCATATAGAAAATTGCAAACAAATACGTACAATGCTGCAATGAATAAGTGTGCATAAATATTTTTGTGATGTCGGGTGTATCTTTAGGGTAAATTCATCAAAATGGCATTGCTAAATAAAAAGGTAAACACATAAGTAGTTAAGTTAGATAGTGCCCTATTCCCCTTTGTAGAGATCGTACAAATTTGAATTCTCACCAGCAAGATATGAGAGTTCTTGTTTCCTCACAAAATTTGCACTTTTAATTGTTGCCATTCTAATTTTAAATTTTGCCAGGATGATTAGTGACAATAAAAGAAAAACTTTCATTAAGACAGTCTCAAATTTTACTTCTCTGGTATGATATTAGAATTCAAACCATTTTCAGACATTAAATGCTTAAAACATAATTTAATATTTAATGAGTGAAATATTTAAAAACAACTTTACCAACAACTCTGTATCATTTTCTACTTTAAAAAGTCAAACTACATGCCCATTGTTTTGTGCTATCTACCCTCCACCTAGATAGTATCTCATTTTCTGTATGTAGTATCTTCTTTGAGTTTGGTATCATGCTTTTTCCTTTGTGAACATTTGTACTCAGCTAAAAATTCTGCCTGAAAACCTATTCTTAGTTCCACAGAAAACTATTAAGACTACATTGGAAAAGGACACTACCTCTTTTTTGAATTATAAATAGCATTTATATTGGTCCTTTTCCTGGTTTTAGAGTTAAAGGAAGAACCAGGATTTTTTCTGTGTGTTACCTATACTCTTGTCTAAATTTTTAAATTACAGTTAGGAAATATAATAGTTAACTTTTAATAGTTCATTGCTAGGTATTTTGCTAACTTTTTTATGATCTCATTTAAATCCTCACCATCATTCTATAAAGTAGTTTATATGTGTAAAAATAAAGTATGTGTATTTCTCAAGGATCAAAACATTTAAATACCCATTTAGGTTCACATGACTGTTAATAGAGAGCTCTGAAATCCCAGCAGAACTCTTTCCATTGTGGGAATGAAGGATTAATCATGCCATTAAGCAAGTTTTTAAACCCACATTTGTTTGTTGGATTTAGTTAATCTGCTTAAAATAAACAGCAATAAACTCCAAGTTAGGTGAAGGTGTACCTTTGTTTTAAAATCACATTGTCAATGACAGTAAACTCTCCAGCGATAAAATGTCAGTAAACCCCAATGTTGGGTGTTTGAGTGATAGGGGTAAACCAAACTTATAGTAACTAAAACCAAAACCAAATTAAGAAAAAATCAAAAGAATTTCCCAAAATAAAGCTTTTGAACATAGCAGTGGGAGGAACCTAATGTACAGAAGTATTTTCTTCTCTCCATCCTATGTTCATGTTAACCAAATATAAAATGTATCTATGTTAAGCTTCATATTCATAGACAGTTCATTAAAAAATTAATGTGCACGTATTATAAGAGTAAACTTACAAACCTTAGAATTCTTTTAGCAAATAAATGGCACCTGTGTAATAATAATAGCACAATGAAATAAATGTACCTCTGAATCTTCCTTCAGATTGGTTCTGCTACTCTTCAATGAAGCTGAAGCAGAGTGGGCTATTTTAATCTTTCCCATGTCTCCCTTCCCTGGCATGTCAAGTACTCTCAGATTTTAGATTCATCAGTTCAAATCTCTTTTGCAGTAGTTGTTCATTTTAGGTCTTATAAGCTAACAGAGATGTTCCTGTCACAAAATATGAATGGATACTCCTTTTCCTTTCCATCATTTTGCCCCATTGCAACTGTTATCCTGAATGCATCAAGGTTTTAGAAATATCTATTGCACTGAATCAGCTCCTACATAAGCTGATTTCATGCATGAAAAAGCAAAAGGCTTTGTTTAAAATATTGTAAGTGGAATGAAATTACAGATGTGCTAAATGCTTTCATTATAGATAAGGTATATATACCTGTCTTGAATCTCAAAAATCCCTGATCTTCTTCTGTTGTCTTTAAACGATACAAATTGCTCATGAAACATGACAGGCAAGAGAAAAATGTAATCTAAAGCCTACAGAATAAAATTAAATAAGGAATATTTTATAGTGCATTTTGCATCCACATAGGTCACCACAAGTTACCTCTTCTGGGCTTTTAATTTAAATTTTTATTGTCATTGTTTTAAGCCTCTTTATGTAGAAAATGATAACCTTGCAAATCCTATAATAAGAGATAGATTACTAATGCTTTATGTAAGAAAATTTAGAGAGTATGTATTCTCAAGTATAATTGAAATTCTGTTATCTAAATATTTGATACTATAAAACTTAAATGGTTATAAATCAAATCAATTCAATTTCTTTAATATCAGTAAATACTTATTGGTTAACTACATAGTATAAGGAATGGTAACATAATGATCTATATATTTACTGTACAAATATTTATTTTATATAAGCCTTAGTTTAGAAGTATACAAACTCTCCTTGCAGTGATACTTAACTTATTTTGTCCTGGGTAAACACAAGATACAGATTTCTTCCCCATAGGTGAGTAGCTGATGGGCAGATACCTTTGAGGTAATGGCCTGGCCAATGAGTAAAACATTGATATGTAAAGTCACAAGTTAGAAGAAAATGTAAACTAAATAGTAGTTATTGTTGGTTTTCATTAGAATACAAATGGAACATTATTAGCTATATTATGAACTCATGTCTCCTACATTTAGTCATTTGTTCCTTTTGGGTTCTTATAATTGCCTGTAGTCATTCTTTATGACTGAACAACTATCCCTTTCATTTCTCCCATGATTTATTTTGCCACCTTCATACAGTGTCAGCTGCTGACAGAGAACAGGGGCCCTAGAATCAGTACCAAAACTGAGCAATATTAGATATTTTAAAATTCACCTGTAGTTCTTTTGGAAAGTAATTTTATTTAGTTTATTCTTTGGAGTAAATGGAACTTGAAGGGTATTTGTGACATTTTTAAATGTTTGATGTTAGCCAGTTTTCTAAAACTCGTGTTAATCAAAATTTTATGTATGCTATATATAAGAAATATCTATAACATGTAAATATAACAAACACATACAAGCTTATATATAACATATACACTATAAGATTAATTATAAAATGCTCATAATGAGATTACAAATTTTCTCAAATAGTCAACAAAAGTATAATTGTCTGATTCCCCATTGCTTCTAAACTACTGTATGAGTCTTCACCCTTTAGAGTAGGATTGGGGATAAAATATAATCTAAAATGGTAATCTTAATTGGGTTTCTATAGTAGAAATGCTCAATCTTATAGTAGCTACACAAAGATAAAAACAAATAAATCCTAGCATTCCACTGCAGAAAATCATCAACCCCCAAAGGAAGAGAGTAAGAGAATAAGAAATAAACAGAAAAACTACAAAAAACCAAAATACCATTAAATATATATCTATCAATAATTACTTTAAATATAAATGAATTAAATTTTTCAATCAAAAGATTGAGTGGCTCAATTAAAAAACCCCCCAAAAGACCCATCCATATGTTACCTAAAATAGGTTTACTTCAAATGTAGTACAACACCAAGTGAAGGGATGAAAAAATATAGTCCATGCATTATGTAAACCAAAATGAAGCTGGGTAGCTATACTTACCACATTTTGCCATATATAATGTGCAGTTTTTTGCCCAAATTTGTGAGGAAAAGATAAGGGTATGGATTATACATGGGTAGTACAACTTCCCTATCTATACAAATATCTTCCCTGAAAGTTTGGGCCAAAAATGTGGGTGTGCATTGCATTATACACGGGAGTGCATTATACATGGCAAAATATAGTATATTAGAAAAAAATACACTTCCAGACAAAGATTGCAATAAGAAACAAAAAAAGCCAGTATATAACAATAAAGGGGTCAGTCTAATATAAGGATATAATATTTGTAAATATGCAACAAACATATATAAATATATAAAGCAAATATTAATAGACAAAGGAAAAAATAGACAGGAATACACTAACAAATTAGAAAATCTATAAATGGATAAATTTCTAGAAACATACAACATACCAAGACTGAATCATAAAGAAATAGATATTCTTTCAGACTGATGAATTCTAAGGAGATTGAATCAGTATTCAAAAACCTCTCAAAAACAAAAGGTCAAGATCAGATGGTTTCACTAGTGAATTCTATCAAACATTTAAAAAAGAATTAATGCCAGACTTACTCAAACTTTTCCAAGCAATAGGGGCTGTCATAAACCTCATAAAAAAACCCAACAAGGAAATCACAAGAAAAGAAAATTACAGGCCACTATTCCTGATGAACAGAGATGCAAAAATCCTCAACCAAATATTAGAAAACCAAATTCAACAAGATGTTAAAAATATCATACATTATGATCAAGTAGTATTTATTCCAAGATGAGAGAATGATTTGACATCTGCAAATCAATCAGTGGTACACCATATTAACGAGGACAGAAACCATATATCATCTCAATTAGATACATAGAAAGCATTTGGAAAACTTCAGCATCCATTTATGATAAAAAACTCTCATCAATCTGGGAATAGAGCAAATGTACCTCAATAATATATTTACAAGTAAGTTCTGGTCCTGGTCCTCAGCTTTCTCTGTCTCCAAACTGCAGGAAATAAAACTTCTCTCTGTATGCAACTAAGGAATTCCTTTTGCTTTTGCAACTTGAGTGTTTACTAATTAATGGCTCCCAGCTTTTGAAAATTATCGTTTTCAAAATATAAATTGAGTTAAACAGCAACTTCCCAATTTTATTTTTCTTATAGTTAAATTTTTCTCCATATTTCTCAAGGTCTGATCTGTGTTATCAGGAAAAGCTTCCCTTCTACCAGGATACCATTATAGTTCAACACCTGTGATAGCTTAGCAATTGGACTGTGACCTTACAGAATCCATCTGGCCTCCACCTGCCTCCTATACCAAGAATGACAGTCCTCACTGTTAGATGGGTGGCAGACCATCCAGTTCCAAAATTTCATCCCCATGGCTACTCACATAGTTATATGTTAGGTTCTTTGGAAACAGATACTGAGCGGAAATTACCACGTAGCAGATTTGTTGATGAGTGCTCCTGGAATCAGCAAAAACTGGTCAGAAAGAAGCAAAACAGATCCAAACAGGAAGTTGAAATCTAAACAGTTTCTACAGAAGCCTCAGCTACCCTCTGACTCTTTTCAGAGGGGATCAAGAAGTCAGGCCTTTATGTCTATAAATGGATCAGTTATTGGATGTAGGCAACTCCAGGAAGGTCTCTGAGTGGGGCTGGCCAGCTAGGAAACACGTACAGCTCTCTGCAGCTATGATACTAAATCTTCATTCTGAAAGGAAGTTTTTGTGGCACATTACAGCATCTAATTTAGTGTTATGTCAGAAACTGATAAAAACAAGCAATAAACACAATCAGTAAGAATATAACTGACTGAGTGGTGAACACATAATGCAACACATGGACAACATACTATAGAGTTGTGTACCTTGAACCTATGTAATTTTTGCTGGTCAATGTCACCCCCATAAATGCAAGAATAAAAAAATATAAATAATATAAATAATTGACTATAGAACATTTTTAATTGCTTTCAGAACAATTATCCATATTGATTTAACTATATTGTTTAAAAACTGGACAATGAGGCACATTTCTACAAATTTCAAATGACTGAAATTATATAATATGTTCTTGGATTAACTAGAAATTAAAAACAAATTTATGACCAAAAAAAATTCATATTTTCGGAAGAGAAGACAAGATGGCGACTGGAGAGGAGGTTCCTAAAGCCTCTCCCAGAAAACACAATTGAACGGCCGACCAGGAGCCAAGAAAGCGGACCCTGAGTGACAAACCGGCTGCTGAGAAATCCACAAATCGCAAGTAAACCTGAAGGCTGGCGAGAAAGGGGCGAGTCGGGGAGAGGGAAGGGAGCAGAGACGGA